>CAHIKZ030005506.1:3462500-3692500 GCA_903632075.3 Acanthosepion pharaonis
TATATATATATATATATATGAAGATGGTTTTAACTCCTGGTTTCACGCTTTCGCCATATTTAAGATTGCGAAAGCGTGAAACCTTTTTTTTAAACTACTACCCCTGCATATGTTAGCTCTATCACGGATATTGAGCACTTTCCACTATTTACCGCGCATATATATATATATATATATATATATATATATATATATATATATATATATAAAATGGATGTGTGTGTGTGTGTGTGTGTGTGTGTGTGCAACGAATGCACGACCGCAATTTTCGACGGATTTGCACCAAAATTTACATGCACATACTCCAAGTTAGCGAGATAGGCCAAGACCGACTTTGCATTTCCCAACTCCCATCGATAGTGGTAATAATTGATTTTTTCATGCTTCTACGGCAGTTTTGATGTAGTCTGCGGCCATTTTGTACTGGCCAGAGTGAGAGCATATAGCTGGCTGCCACGAATAGGCAGGAATATTCTATTGGCCAGCGTGAGAGCCAACAGCTGATTGACACGAATGTTAACTAGCATGCTAGCATGCAAAAAAAGAAATCGATAGCTGCATTCGTCACAAGTGGAAAAAATTTAAATCTGTATGGCACTTTACTCCAATTGGCTCAATCGCTTGCTTAAACTCAACGTCGATTCTGATTCCGGGCTGGGTGTGAAAAAGTATTTGTTGTAAACATTCTTTTTTCATTCGGTTTTTCCAGTTACGAGTCCTTTTTTTAAAGCTGATCGTTTTGTGTTCATTTTGTTTAGTTCTTTTTTTATAACAGATTTAATGTTTAGTATAGAGCTTAGAAAACTCAGCGTGAGATAGGCAAGAAGTAAGGCATGTAGCAACATCAGCACGGCAAAGGGCACTCCTTTAAAGGCAAGGAAAGGCAAAAATATTTTGTCAAGTGATAGCAATTGCTGTATGAGTCGTACGATTTTTGAATCAAGCACAGGTAACGCCGGGCCATGCTGCTAGTATATATAAATATATAACAGGCATGTTTCGGCAGTAAGACTTATTTTATCGAACATGTTTGGTTAAATAACATAGACAACTTCTGTTTAATTTTTTTTTATTAAATCTTGCAAATTTTCGAATACGTTGTTTTATCTGTAAATTTGCCAATTGCGGTGTTCTAACGTTTCATGGAATCAATTTCAACTCATACAAAGTGACATCAAATAAATGGTCAAACTGAAATTTTTACGTGTGTGTGTGTTTGTGTGTGTGTGTGTGTTTATGTTTGTGTGTGCGTTTTATTTTTTTATTTATACACATTTTAATATACAGCCCCCTTTTGGAGAATCATACTTTATTCAATGTTGGCTGATTTCTATCATTACAACATCCTCCAGAATTTGGAGTCTTTCTTTGCAATTTGTCCTCTATAAAATTTTAGTGTTATCAACTTAAATTTGTCTAATGTCAATATTTTGTCTATTTGTCATAGTTTCATTTATATATGCACGAATTGCAATAAATTTTGACCGTATATTGGAGTGTTTTTTAAAAAAAGCACACACACTCTCACAAGACCACGTACACACATACACACACACACACACACATAAAAATTTCAGTTTGACCGTTTATTTTACCTTGAATGAGTTGAAATTGGTTCCATCAAACGTGAGAACGCCGGAATTGGCAAATTTGCTAATAAAACAAAACAACTTATTCGGAAATTTGAAAGATTTATTAAAAAATTGCTAGACAGAACTTATCCATATTATTTAACAATGCATATATACTGTAAATAAAGCAACTATCACTGATGGAAATATTATAGGTGGAAATTACTTGAATATGTTCTTTTCCAAAACAAAAACTATGATCTAGAATTGGAATGAACGCAGTGATAGCGCTTACTCTGAATCCGTTCTGTATGAGTAAATACTAAACACTTCAAATACCTCGGTATATGGATTAGTTATAACAAATTTTAGTAAAGGAGATAAGGAAATTGAACATAGAGTTAGTTTCATTCAACATCACAAATTGTTAAAAAACCGAAATTTTTATATAGCGTCAATTACGTTCAGAATACGTTCTAAATTGTCAACCGTATACAACAACTTTCTCAAATCGATAGTTAAAAGTGGCTTCGAGCGAATGGAGCTCGTAGCTCTTAGCAATTTCCTTCTTCGAACTTCGTGGATTGGTGCTATAGAGTTACAAACAAAGTACTGTGCCAAATAGTATTTAAATTAATAAATAAATTATATCATTCAGGTTTCTCCATAGTTGACTTTTCTTGACACAGCTAATTTTAAGAATATTTGTGAACATTCTCAAATTAAAACTTTGAAAAGGTAACGTGATTTTTTTCTCTACTTTACTTCTCTGTATAAGATATAAGATACAAGTTACGAAATGAATTCTCCATTTTTACCCTGAAAAAATAAAAAAAATAAATAAAAAAAACAGTTCCTGAGGGGACGAAACGCATTGGTAAAGAAACATTTTTCTTTTGTCTTTTATTTACATTCTCTTTACATTTATATTTTATTTATATCTGAATTTTTACCTCCCCCCCACAATATACATACTTTTTTGGAGATATGACATGCTTTTTTAGTATTTAATGCTATGTCATAGTTGGTCGGTACTCTGGTACGATGATTTCGTATATGACTCAATTTTCACGGTCTTAGGGCTCACAATTGTATTAACAATTCTGAGCCGTAAGCCTGTTTGTGAAAATTGAGTCATAGCGGAGTTTCAATTCTAGTTGGGTTCATTATATTCACTACCCACAAATACCTTTGAGAAAGGTATCCATCTACTTCTTATGCCCTAGTTAGTAAGATCAGTAAGATTTGTATCACTAATTCATTATTATCCCCCCAAACCAAATTATTAGAATCTAAAAATATTTTCTGGCTTTAAATAACTTGCAAGGTGTTGATAAGCCGTTAATGTCAAATCATTCAATTAAAAATCTACCACAAAAAGCGCAGACAATTCTCAAAATCCGACCAAATGAGCAACCAGATGATTTTAGGAATCACTTCTTTGTCGTGCCGAGAGCCAGGATTGGTACGTGTTACACTCCGACCCCCATCCACGACCTGGGTAGGGGAAGCCCTATCGGAGGACCCCGGCAGTGATTTGTGACTCTCGTTATATTGTCAACATTTGCTTTTTTCTATCTACATTTATATACATTACAAATTAAACTAAGCAGAACTAAGCAGAAATATTTTCAGGGATTTTGACGTCATTCTAGATTTTGTTTTGTTCAAATCCGTGAATTTGTTTTGATCATGCTAAGTTTCGAAAATACAATATGTAATATTCACTATTTTCATTCGTGATGTTGAATTTGTTAAAATTCTGCAACTTTTTAAGAAGGAAAATCTCATGTTAAAAATTGTCGCAAAATATTGTTGATTAATTTAAGATGGAATGATCTATTGTGGCATGTCTCTAATTTTTTTTAGATACATTGTATTGCTTTCCAATTTTTCTAGAACTTTTCACCCATCTATATGACATATGATCCATTATTGTACACTAGCAGCATGGCCCGACGCTGCCCGTGCTTGATTCCAAAATCGTACGACTCATACAGCAATCGCTATCATTTGACATAAAATATTTTTGCCCTTCCTTGCCTTTAAAGGAGTGCCCTTTGCTGTGCTGATGTTGCCACATGCCTTACTTCTTGCCTATCTCACGCTGCGAATTTTTTTTAAGCTCTATACTAAACATTAAATCTGTTACGAAAAAAGAACTAAACAAAATGAACACAAAACTATCAGCTTTAAGAAAGGACTCGTAACTGGAAAAACCGAATGAAAAAAGAATGTTTACAACAAATACTTTTTCCCACCCATCCCAGTTCTGCGGAATCAGAGTCAACGTTGAGTTTAAGCAAGCGAATGAGCCAATTGGAGTAAAATGCCATGCAGATTTAAATTTTTCCCACTTTTGACGAATGCAGCTATCTATTTATTTTTGCATGCTAGCATGCTAGTTAACATTCGTGTCAATCAGCTGTTGGCTCTCACGCTGGCCAATAGAATCTTCCTGCTTATTCGTGGCAGCAAGCTATATGCTCTCACTCTGGCCAGTACAAAATGGCCGCAAACTACATGAAAACTGCCGTAGAAGCATGAAAAAATCGATTATTTCCACTATCGATGGAGTTGGGAAATGCAAAAGTCGATCTTGGCCTATCTCGCTAACTTGGAGTATGTGCATGTAAATTTTGGTGCAAACCCGTCGAAAATTGCGGCCGTGCATTCGTTACACACACACACACACACACACACACACACACACACACACACACACACACACATCCTGCCTTTTAGAGATAGAGATTATTGTACATAATTAAGTTACAATATAATTGATATTTTATATAAATACTCCCTCATGAAGATTAAGATGCACTAGAGTGGGGCCCATATCGTAGATTCATGGGAGTGGGGGCTGCATCATAGATTCGGTAGGGCACGAGACCCTTACACTGACCCTCCCGAGAGCTTTTCAGCAACCACACCTATATAAGCATACACAAAACTGTGGTCAAATGTTTACAGAAAAAGCATGCACATATTTGTATAGGATTGTTTCATCTATTCATAGTAGAAATTACTAACCAGTGTGCTTGCCTGATCGAAGAATCCAATAAGAAATGTTCTATATATCTTCCTCTCTCTGTTTTCTTTTATATCTCTTGCGTAAGTAAAAACATACAGAGAGATGCAAAAATCACTTACAAATGCTTATTTCTGACTTTCATTGTTTCTTACTTTAGTCATTGGGAATTTTTGCAATTTATTAGCAGTACTTTAAAGAGAGAAGAAAAACAAACTCTTAATATCTTATCGAGACTGTGGAAGGCAGAATAATTTCTATCTTTTGGATCAGTAAAGCTCACACAACACAGAAATCGTTAACCAAAATGAGTCTTTTTTTTTGTTTTTACAGTAAATGAAGAAAAACAAATTTCATAAAAAGAATTGTTTTTTTTTCGAGACAGAAACAAAATGGGCAATGTAAATATATAAAAACCTAGCCCTTTTCTTTACCCTTACAAATGCATTTTCTTTTTATTTTGCAAAGTATTCATCTCAGAGTGTTCGCAAAAGAAAAATCTCGCAAAAGAGATGAAAAAAAAAAAGAAAAAAAAAAAGAAATGTAAAAAGACTAATGCCTGAAACAGAACGTTGGATCTTTAAATTGCTTCGTCTCCATGAATGCCACTGCGTTTGAAACTTTTAGGTTGATTAACAAAGGTGATGAAGTTGCAATGGTTCTCACAATCGATTTCTTCTTATAATAAAACCAACAGTCAAAAGGTGATGTTAAACTTGATTTGGTTTTACTCTTGAAAGAAATGTGCTTGTTCCTCAATGAGTCTTTCCTATGCTAATAGTAATGACTTTCGTTCGGCATTAGATACCTCACGGCTATCAATCCACTACTCTAACAGAGATCACTGATTTGAAAAGCTGAAATCTAGGATTGAAAGAAACAAGTTTGGAACGATTGTAGGGATATAATTTAGAAATCGGTCTGTAAGTCTAAGCGCCATTAAGTCTATATTTAAAAAAAAAACCTTTTTATTATTTGGGTTACTTACCCATAGGCAATAAGAGCAAGATTTAGCTTACGATTAAAAAAGTGAGTTCGATTCTTACTAGGGGCGTCACATTTGTAGCTTTATGCTACATGACAATTAGTTCTGTTAATAGTCAGTTATGTGCCATGTGTGATACAAGCTTAGGCTCTTAGGCGATTATGTATCTTTCGATGCATGACTGACGAGGCAGATTTTTTTCCCGCAGTAGGTTTCCATTTCTTTCTACGGTAGACCAGTTGCCATCCATGGCGGTCTGTCCTGCTATTTAACCATAGCTAGGGGGAGAAGAAGAGTATTCATACCTTTCCCAAGGGTATTAGCACGTGAGTGAATGTATTGGATTCGACTGGAATTTGAATTCCAATTCCTCAATCCGAGCCACTAGCCTTTATTCTACCGTGCCTCCTCGCTACTTGTACTTTGTAACTGTAGTTTACTAATGAAATAGTACAGAGTAAACGGTTATCAGCACAGAAATTGCAATCCACAAAATGTGTTAGGATTCCAGTTATTTTCTTCTTTATGTGTCTTGCCCCTTAAGGGCATAGGCGATCATGATCCTCCACATCTTCCTGTCACTATTTAGCTCCTAATAAATTGTGTCTTTTTGCCATTTTTGCCAAAACCTGTTCTACGATACATTTACTCATCCCCATTAAGTATGTTACGCACTGTTTCCATCTGTCCCTCTTTTCCTGTCCTGTGAGTATCAGATTTTTCAAGCCTTCCTTCCTCATTACGTGACCCAGAAACTTCAACTGCCTCTTCCTGATAGTAAGTATAAATGTCCTTTTTGTTTCCATTTCTAAAGCCTCGTCGTTGTTCACATGTTCGGTCAATGGTATCATCAGCATTTTTCTGTAGAACAGCCTTTCTATTGTTTCAAGTCTCTTCCTCATCTTTGAGGAGATTTTCCAGCCGATTTTATTCACTTTAAATTAATCGCCTTGCGGGAAAACATGACATTGTTGCGGGAAAACTGGTATGTCTGGGTAAATATTAGTCACCGTTATGTTGTGGGAATCATCACTTTCAATATTAAATATTTACAGCCTCCTGGAACATTTATTCCGCAAAAAAATATTGGCGGACTCAGTGTGAGTCCAGATAAAAATAAAGAAACTAAACAATTAATATAAAACAAGCGACAATGCATGTTATTAACAAAAAGAATTGCTTGTGTCGACAATTGTAAGGAGAGTGTTGAGGGGTTCTCCCCTTTTTACACAAATGGACTCACCCAGTATATACATATATTACTGCTACGTGAAGACCCGAAAGAGCAAGACCGAGGAGTCGAGTCCAGAGTGACAGAGCAAAAGGGTGTAGGTAACCGGAAGAGTGAGGGTGAGGTAACAGCGTTGTAGGAGTCACAGTGAGCGAGCACGTAGACTCAGTAAGAAGTCATACAGCGATACTTCAATACCAAAGACTGTATAGATATTTTGCTACTAACATGTATTCCTGGAACTACTAACCTGCTTTACCAATTTGTATTATTACGTTTATATATTATTTTCATATATTCATTCCTGGCGTTTGTTATTTATTGGTACCGGATTTCAACCCAGAATCCACAACAGAAATGAAAAAGATTTTAACAAGTTATAAGAAGAATGTACTTGCTTGTGTGTGTGTGTGTGTGTGTGTGTGTGTGTGTGTTTGTGTGTGTGTAATAAGTATGAGTGATAGGCAAGTGTGTATATGCATGTGTGAAAGAGTTCAAAAGTCAAAGGAGGACCAAAGAAGCGAAACGTGCCTCGTCGGCAAATTTTTTTTTTTATTGGCGTCAATGACATTTGGCAGCAAGATTGAAAGAAAGCTAAAAAAGATAAAGCGAGAGAATATCATTGCCTTTTTATAGGCTTAAAGAGCGTCTCCTAACAGGCATTTTTGCAAAGTCAAGTAGGGTTACTCACACAATATTGATATTATGTTGATGCAAAAGTTCCAAGAATAATCTATTGAAATATTTTAAGGATATTTTAAATGTCTCTCTGATGTTTATTCATTTTACTGTTTGTGCAGTTAGCCAACTGCAGTACCTTAGAAAAAATCAGAATTTTGTGAAATGGTTTCTGTATAAAGTGATAAAAAATAACATCGATTAGTATTTCTTGAAAACATTTTAAACAGTTTGCTTGTTTTCTGGTTCAATTGAATTTGGAACATACTTTCAAACTGAGCACTTTATTTAATCTACAGGGGTAGACGTTTCTCGGTTCGCTGAATATGTCTAGGGATATCTTTCTAATTCTAATTTAGTACTGTTCAGTTATTGCTCGCCCCGTTTCCACTGAATCTGAATATACACTAGCCGACAAGGAATTGAACTCACATTACTATGATTCCATGAATCAACGCTTTAATTCATATCCCTGCTGAATTTCGGTGGGCACCTTCTTAATGATGAAAAATTGCTTAAGTCAGCAGCTAGAGTTTGTTTTACTCTTCGATGTCGAAACTCAGAATAAGAATGAAAATTCTTATGAATTGATTCATGTACAGAAGAAATGAAAATAAATGTGTCATTTTCGCTCGTATAAAATATACGTGAGGTGATATGAAATGGCTGCATCAGATATGACTAGCACGATATTTTCCTACAGATGTCGCCGTTTTGTGAAAAGAAATTATTATTATTTACAGGTGAAGGTTATTTTTAGTAACAGTCGTACCCCCTCTTCTTATGTTGACCACAGATTATAAAAACTTGCAGTAGTATTAATGCCAGTGCACACATATACGCGCATATTAGGTGTTATTCTAAATTTAGGGTAATTTGAACATCTTACGCTGAGATCTAGTTTCTGTACATCCTTTCGAAGTAATTTAGAACTATGACTGACAGAATGTGAGGGTTAAAATCCGTATTCAATTCGGATCGTGTGCGTTGGTCAAATTCCACAATCTTTTGGGCAGTCTCTCTCTCTCTCTTTCTCTCTCTCTCACACACACACAGTATTATTGTGGTGTAGATATTCTAAATTTAACTGGATGAGTAAAAAAACAAAAAAATTGTTTTGAGGAGGTTCGAACTCACAACAATCATAATAGTCTACAAGACTCGTTTGGTAATTGGCAGGCACTGTGGTGTTTATTATTTTCATTTTAGCCTGACGAAAGTGCAAAATGGTAAGTGCGACCAAACTGACAATATTACAGACATATTACTATCAATTTACATTAGACATGTTGGGATTGTGACTGTAGATTAATTTCAGTAATCCGGCATCGTTGACAAAATTAATCTAGCCGTAGGCCTCGAGAAGTAGTCTGTGGTTAACTGGGGCAAGAAATAGATTGTAAATTTTAATGCCTCTAAAATAAAACTGCTCTGAGTTATCCACCATAGATACCCCCTCTGCCTCCCATCATCCGCTGACCTGAAGTGGAACAACTACATTGAATATATAGCTTCATCTACCGCAAGGTAATTTGGTTCTTCGAGTCGTGCCAGAATGGTTTTTCTCACCTGAGTCCATCTTTCAAATCTACAAACCAACCATTCGACCTTGCATGGAATACTGCTGCCATATATCGTCACTTTTCATCTCGAGGTCCTCGATAAAATCCAGAGACGGATATGCAACGTGGTTGGTCCTTATTTGCATGACAACTTCTCCGATGAGCTACTTTCACTGGCTCCCAAACTGCATGAATTTAAGCGTGCTACTAGGTTGGCATCTCGGTTCTACCCTTTAACTGTCGAAACGACTAAATGTAGCCACTTCTTCTACACCAACAGCTTCTTATCTCGCACCTCCCGTAAGTGGAACTCCCTTCCTATCACTTGATTCCCTGATAGCTATAAGCTTCAAATATTCAAATGTAATGTCAATCGACATCTTCTGATGCCTTGAACTTGATCCTTGTCCTTCTCTTTATCCTTTTCCCAAACACTCCTAACCCTTTGCGTGCATTGGCACTGGGACGATTGGGACGATTTTAAAAAAAAAAAAATCATCTCGATACAATATAGTTCTGACAGCAAGATGAACAAGTTTCAAATCTAAAATTTAAAATATTTCATTTATTAGAAAATATAATTACTTTAAATTCAGGAGTCTTAAAAGTGACTTCAAATGGCCGCGTCTTTCAGTTTATGTCCTTTTCTGTTACTCAGGTGTTGTTGCCAGATAGAAAGTCCCCGCGACACAGATGTCCATTTCCGTTTCATTCAAACTGTATGTAAAAAATATGCGTATGTATATTTTAATTTAATGACAGACCAAAAAATATATCTACAAAATTAAAAAAAAAGATTAAGCAATAATTTTACACATTTCCGAATAATTTCCTAAAATCTCAAGAAAATTTTATAAATTATCCGATTTTCTAGAATAAAAAAAATAACGTCTTTTTTATATTATCTCCAAATTTATGGACTTTATGGCCACATAACGTTGAAACACCGGTTTTCGTACGGTTACCAACATCGATCCTACGTGCGTGACAATCTGGGAATACCATTTGCTGTAAGCTTGGATGTACTAGTGGTGTAATGGATAATGGCCCGAAATTGTTAATCGTTGAGCCGAGTCCCAATTACATTTGGGTTCGTTAAATTCTCTTACGCGCAAGTACCCTTGGTAAACGTATGAATCCACCTCTTCTCCCCACAAGCTATGGGTTAATTGGTAAGACTTGTATCACTAAATCATTATTGTCTCAAAAGAATTCTTACAATCTAAAACTATTTTCTAGCTTTAAATAACCTGGATGATATCTCGTAGAAAACCAATCTCTATCTATAGAAGGCAGGATGCGTGTGCGTGTGTGTGTAACGAATGTACGGCCGCAATTTTCGACGGATTTGCACCAAAATTTACATGCACATGCTTCAAGTTAGCGGGAAGGCCAACTCCCAACGATAGTTGAAATAATCGATTTTTCCATGATTCTACGGCAGTTTTCATGTAGTTTGCGGCCATTTTGTACTGGCCAGAGTGGCTGCCACGAATAGGCAGGAAAATTCTATTGGCCACGTGAGAGCCAACAGCTGACTGACACGAATGTTAATTAGCATGTTAGCAAGCAAAAAAAATCGATAGCTGCATTCGTCACAAGTGGGAAAAATGTAAATCTGTATGGCACTTTACTCCAATTGGCTCATTCGCTTGCTTAAACTCAACGTTGATTCTGATTCCGCAGAACAGGGTTAGGTGTGAAAAAGTATTTGTTGTTAACATTCTTTTTTCATTTGGTTTTTCCAGTTACGAGTCCTTTTTTAAAGCTGATCGTTTTGTGTTCATTTTGTTTAGTTCTTTTTTCGTAACAGATTTAATGTTTAGTATAGAGCTTATAAAAATTTGCAGTGTGAGATAGGCAAGAAGTAAGGCATGTAGCAACATCAGCACGGCAAAGGGCACTCCTTTAAAGGCAAGGAAGGGCAAAAATATTTTAAGTCAAGTGATAGCGATTGCTGTATGAGTCGTACGATTTTTGAATCAAGCACGGGCAACGCCGGGCCATGCTGCTAGTCAATCAATAAAATTTAGGATTTTATTGTTCAGAGCAGTTTAGGTGGCTTTTCATACTGATCGGGAGAGGTAGGTATTATTCCATTGTCTTATTTTGAACTCACTTAAATTGTGTGTTTGTGTGTGTATTCTTGTGCGTACATTAAATGACACAATCACAATAATTCATTCACAATACAGTCATATATTACGTACATACATGCAAATTTCCACATAAACTGTGCGTGACGGGCAGAAAATCAGCTCTTCTTTTATAACAGAACTTTTCCGAATTTCTTTTAAAATTGTTTATTGACTGTGCGAAGAAATCTTTTCTGCAACATATGACTGCTATACGACACAATTTTGAATTATATCTATCTGAAGTGGTTAAAATAGAAGAACACACTAATATTTTTATGCAGTAACCGAAAGAATTTAATGCAAAGAACATTTGCATAAGAAAAGACTTTATTGCAGAGAAGTATTAAAACTCAAGTGAAAGATACAATAAGCTAGCAAACTAATTTCTCTTTAAGTCAGATACAAATGTATGTCTTAAATCTTCATGTTCAAGGTAAATTGAAAACTGTCGAGAGATTTTGTTTTAACTTTAGCCTTTTTCTTCCTCTGTTGATATCTACAAGATTGCAGGTGCTAACTTTCAGTCATCAATACGCTGTGGTTGAATCAAGGTAGATCAAATATGCCTTGGGAAATCAGTATTCATACAACAGGAAAAGAGTTAAACGAACCAGAAAAGGAATTTCATTGAAAGTGAAGACGAGGAAAAAAAACCCAAAACAAAACAAAACAAAACAAGCAAACAAAATAATAAAACGCAAAATCTCTGTCGAACGCATTTCTTTTCTTGTTTTTTTCTTCTTCTTCTTTAAATCACTGGCAAGTGTTTCCTATAAGGTTGCATTTGAAAGGTTTCCAATGTATTAGGCTGAATCTATTTCTGGGTCATTCATTTGTTTCCTTATCTTTCCGATGTTTCTCTCTTGGGAAGATGATTTCAGCTTAAAATACATTTTTGAAATTATTTTTTAAAAATGTATTCTTTCCAACGAAACATGAACCCAATAAGGTAGTTTTCAATAAACCCAACGACGGGATTTGCAAAAGAAACGAATGAAATGGGATATTTAAAGAGCAAAAAGCGACAATATGCGTTCAAATCTTTCAATGTCATATCAAGATTCTTTAAACAGAACAAAAACGACGTTATTTTAAGTTGACGTGACTTGATGTAATGTAAAGAAATATGTACCATTTTATACGAATATCTTTTTAATCATAACGCCACAAGAATTCCATTATGGCCGAGAAAAAATTAATGAATATCGCATGGGCAAAGCACTCTGTCATGGCTAAGTTATATTGATATGCATTAGTAGTAAACATCTGTCACCGTCACAGTGACGTTCAGTGACTTTCATAGGATGCAAACAATATAGTAATTATTTGAAATACGTGACTTCAAATTTTACTTTGTTTTCCACAATGCATGTTTTGACGTGATTGTACTGATGTCCTTCTCGTTCATTCATTTGTTCTTTATCAGCCAGAACTTACGTATCTATTCTCTATGTCTGTTCATATCAGATAATTCATCTATGGCCTGTCTCTCTTTGTTGCTTACGTTGCCAATTGAATTTTACAGTTCTTATGCTATTACTTTCCTTTCTTCACAATCGACATTTTTAGCGATTCCCAGTAAATTCAAAATCTGATAAGCAGACTCGCCTGAAAATCTGTTTTGCCTGGTCAACAAGTCACTGGCTTGTTTCTTCGTATTTTATCTTTTGCTTAGTTTATATTTCAAACATTAATCTTCTGTAGAGAAAACTTTATCAGAAACCATGTTCCTTAAACAGTAAGTAATGATCAGATTCTAACATTATAAATTCATTAATTATAGTAATGGTAATAGTAAGTTCGAACCGTTTTCATACACTAAAATCTCTATTCTTGTATTATTTGGTACTATTGTTATGAACTTGATTACCGCTGGTCATCATCATCAAATGTCCACTGATTTGCGTAGTGGATATACGAGTTGGTTCTAAATGTATTACTGTCATCTAGTGTTCATGATTTCAATCCTTGGATCAGGTAGTGAAACACCAATTTAGCAGGAACGAACAATACCTGATATAATAGAGATGCAATATATAATATTAGCCAAACAATGAACACCTGATGATGACCAGTTGAAACTTGGTGGAAACGTGTTAATAATAACGTCTATATCAAACAAGATGAGAGCAGTATTTCGAAATGATACAAAAATATCGACAATTACTAATCTCAGAAATGAAACACTAAGCTGCTAAAATATTTGCAGAATGTATTTTTCAAATCAAGTGTTTCCTATAAGGTTGCATTTGAAATGTTTGCAATGTATTAGGCTGAATCTACTTCTGGGTCATTCATTTGTTTCATTATCTTGGGAAGATGATTACAGCTTAAAATAATTTTCTTTTCGAAATTTTAAAAAAATGTATTCTTTCCAACTAAACATGAACCCAATAAGGTAGTTTCAATAAACCCAACGACGGGATTTTTATGAAAAAAAGAAATCAAGAAACGGATAAAAATGGGTTATTTAAAAAGCAAAAAGCGACAATAAGCGTTCAAATCTTTCAGTGTCGTATCAAATTTCATTAAACAGAGCAAAAAAGACGTTATTAGAAGTTGACGTTATTTGATGTAATGAAATATGCAGCCTTTTATACGAATATCTTTTTAATCATTTCAGCCCACGCAAAGCAATACAGCCACTGAGATGCAAGTCGTTACTGAGAAAGAATAAGTTTGAAATAAAAACAGTATTAAGGATAGAGAACAATAAAAGAACAGGAATTAAGAAGACAAGAGATAACGATTGATACACTGCATTTAAATTTTTGAAGATCAAAGTTGGTTAGAAAGCAAGAACCAGAAGTGAGTTCCACAAGCAAGAAGTGTGAGAGAAGAAACTGTTATCATAGAATTTAGAGTGACATCAAGTCATTTCACCTGTACAATAATGAGAGTTAGCTGCTATTCTAGTACTTCGCTTAAATTCGTAAATTCCAGGTACCAAAGAGAAAGCTCATCAGTACTAGCAGATGTATTTCTTTTTACAAATTAATGATAATGATGAAATAAGCCGTTTCCCCAAAAAGTCGATTAAAGGGGAGAAGAATAAGAGAAAAAACAAAATGGCCTCTTCCAAACTGTATATGTCCTGGCATGTCACACATTAAAGCATATTTAAATATGAGATTTTTGGGATCGTTATCTCATATTCTGTTAACTTCTAAAGCTCAACCAGAAGTTTTTTTTTTAAATCCAATATTAATTATAGATATCTAAAATCCGATATTAATTATACATGTCTAAAACATCAGGTATTAATTTTTGGTGTCCAAAACAAATTCGGTATTAACTATAGGTTTCTAAAAAATCTAGTATTAATTATAGGTGTCCAAAACAAAATTCGATATTAATTATAGGTTTCTAAAAAACCCAGTATTAATTATAGATGTCCAAAAGATTCGATATTAATTATAGGTTTCTAAAAAATCCATTATTAATTATAGGTATTTAAATAATAATGAATATAAAGTTTTTGTGGACCATGTGTTCCGTTGTGTATATGTTTGTTGTTTTGTCAGCAAATATGAATACTTTTTGGAGTTCATTTTTTTTTCGTGTCCTTTATAATTTTTTTCTGGAAATTATCCAAGTGTTTTTTAACTGTTTCTGACTATGTCTGTCATGTCAAGTTCGAATTTTAGCATTTCTTTACATTTAGGTGGGCATTTTATTTTATAATCAGGCCGAATGTTTCAGTCTTGCCAGTTTGTTGTACTACTGAGGCAGTGCAACAATATCCAACATAGAAATTTTTAACGACAAAAACTCCATATAACAACGAACTAAAGAAAAAATCGGATACAAGCATCAGCTGAAATACACACCACCACAACCAAGATGGAAAAACAGAAAAAGAAATATAATTTAACCCACCATACAACAAAACCGTCAGAACAAACATCGGCAGAACATTTCTAAATCTAACAAAAAACACTTCCATGCAACAAACCCCTTAGCAAAAATATTTAACAAAAACACCGCAAAAAATTAGCTACAGCTGCACCAAAAACATAACACAAATAATAAAAAGCCACAACAAAAATAATAACTTGCGTAATGAAAGACCCCCAATGCAACTGCAGAGACAAAACCACATGCTCACTACAAGGAAATTGCCTACAAACGAACATAATATAGAAAGCCAACGTAAACGCAAACAACACTACAAGGTACTACATTGGCACCACAGAAGGAACATTCACGCAAAGAAAATACACCCACGACCTCTTATTCTCCAACAGAAAATACACCAACAGCACCACACCATATGGCAACTAAAAGACAGAAACATCACACCAAAAATAAGCTGAGAAATCATAAAGACCGCACCTGCCTCCAATAACATATCAAAGAGATGTCTACTTTGCCTACACGAAAAAGTGGCAATAATCTCCCACACCCAACAAAAGGTATTATTAAACCAAAGATCGGAAGTAATTTCAAAATGCAGACACGAAAATAAACATCTACTATCACAGTTCATACCAAACGGATAACACCTGCAACATAACTAAACACAACCAGGAATAAAACTATAAAAAATGGTACCAACACTACTACCACACCCACTATAACAATACAGACCGATAAAACTATAAATAACGTTACCTACACTACCCTCACGCCTATCTTTCTCTTCATAACCATCTCCTCTACCATCAGTACTGCTTTTTAACATCGCCATTGTTTTTATTATCATTATCGTTATATTATCTGTATTATTATCATCATAATATTATAGCTACGATTATCATTATTGCCCCACATTTTTTTAATTTCGTCATTAAGGCTAAATTTACTGTTAACACATCAATATCTATTATTAACATTATCATTAATAATTAATATTACAGCTATTATCACTCCCGGTATGTGTCAACAACACACAAGCAGTTAGCGTTGAAAATACAAACATCTTCACTACCATGACCACAAACAGAACCCAGCTTAAGGAAAGTGGTGGTGAAAAGGCGCAGACCAATAATAGTGTATGCACGCGTCTACAGATGTGTGTATGTGTTGTGTGTGTGAGGAAGCGTAAGTTTCTCTGACGGTCCATGCGGTAGATCTGAAAAGCGTCAAGAACACACCGAGCCGCTTCTTGTTGAAACGAACACCGTTACACATAAAAAGCTAAGGTCCCGACACCGAAACAGAATTACAATTGTGTATGTATATATGTCCGAACGCAGGAATATGCATCTGCGCCTAGGCTCCAATTGCTTTTATGAATGTGTTGGTGGGAACTAAAATGTGTACACCTGTATATATGTGTCTATGCGTATGATAATGCCACCACAAACAAACACATAAGTAGATTCCACCTCCCGCCAGGAAACAGTCAAAAAATAGTCATAAATAGATCCAATTTAAAAAAAATAAACCAATTTGTTTAATAATAGCAAAAGCGCGAAACCCAGGGACACAAACACATATCCATTATATATATATATATATATCTATCTCTGATATTATATATATTTATATAATATATATATATATATATATATATATATATATATATATATATATATATATATATATTCATATATCTATCTGTTTATGTATTTATATATATGTATATTATATGTATATTTTCATATATCTATATATATATATATATATTTTCATTATCTATCTTCATTATGTATCTATTTTTTTCATCATCTTTGTATTTCTATTATCTATTTTTATTATCTATTTATGTATTTTCATTATCTCTTTTCATCATCTATTTATCCATTTTCTTTATCTGTCTATTTTCATTATCTTTCTATCTTCATTATCTATCTCTCTATCTGACTGTCTGTCTGTTTTTCTGTGTAAGGGAGGAAGCTGGTTACTAAAATGTTCCCCAGCAATTATGCCACAGAAATGGTGACCTGAAGATTATCCGGTGCTTCTAAAAAGTAAAAGAAATAGTTTGTTCTCATATTTTTCGTTCTGAGTCTAACAATCTCTTGTACTTTGTATCCTTTGGTCTTTTTCTTTAAATGCACTTGATGATTAGCTGACGCCTACTGTTCTATCCTTAAATGATGGTTTTCATCTAAGAACTGGCGACGGTCGTCATATGACCGGGGTTCATATCAGTGTAGAGTCACCTGGAGGCAACAATGAATAATGATATATATATATATATATATATATATATATATATATATATATATATATATATATATATATATATATATATATATATATATATATATATATATATATATATATATATATATGTGTGTGTGTGTGTGTGTGTGTGTGTATACATATACATATGTATAAACACACACAGATATATATATATATAATCACACACACATGTACGCATATATATATATATATTATATCTAGGGAGAAAGAGAGATTGAGAGAGAAAGAAAGATAGAGTGTAGAGAGAAGGAACTTGGAGGAAGAAAAATTGAGGGAATGTAAAAAAATAAAAAAAAAGTATAAAAGTAAAGGAGTGAAAGAAAAAAGAAGGAAAAGAAGCAGCAAAGTGAAGAATAGAGGAGGAGAAGCCATGGTAAAAGTGGAAGAGAAGAAGGTGGGGCTCTGACAATAGCAATGTTAATGGAACCCACTCGCCCGAGTTGTACGGAGGAGTAGCAGCGACACGTCTGCGAGAAACGAACTGTTCCATCTTTTTCCTTTTGTCCTTTCAACACGTCACGACCCACGCGTATTCTGTTTTAAAATCGATCAATCAATCATGATCGGTTTCCTTCCTTCCTTTCTTTCACCATCTCTCTTTCTCTTTCTCTCTCTCTCCCCCTTTCTTACTCCCACCCACTCTTTCTCTCTCTCTCCCTTTCTTACTCTTTCTCTCTCACTCTCCTGATATTCTGGTTTCCCGTTGGAGAGCAGACAATCTTGCACATTTCATCTCATCATTAAAAAGAAATGGAATGCGTATATGCACACTTTATGCGCATACAAATACGTAACCGCGTGCACGTCAACGTTCAAGCACCTATCACGCATATAAACCAACGTACATGTATATCCGCATCCTTATAGGCCGGCATTCACATACATAGTCGCATAAAAGATCTAGACTACTGAAAGGCATAAGCATGTAAAAAGTCTCACCAACACGCATGCGTAATCACCCAGGTGTATTGCTATTCATTTGCATAACTACCCAAGTAGCAAAAGCCAGGTAGAAAACTTCTAAGTGCAGACACATTCAGCGACTGTATTATACCGACATATATGGTTGTAGGTACTCGTAATTACACACACACATACACACACTCACATTCTCTCTCTCTCTCTCTCGTAAATACTCAAGTGCACAGATTTCCATTGACAAAGAAACATAATTGAAAAGAACCCGTTTTTGGAGCACTGCTTATCAAGCTAGTCTTGCTGACTATTACTACCTAATAAGTTTGATCCTCACTGGGTACTCCTTATTTTTAAACTTGTGCTAGACTATGTTAAACTTTATAAATATGAAGAGCCGTGATTACCAAAACGTTCCTGCAGGTGCGTGCATATACAAATCTTGCATACTCAGATATGTGTATTCAGACTGAAATAGCAGGGATCAATATATCTGCACTAATACAGCTTGTTAACCGTCACCCGACAGCAGATAGGATATTGACTAAGTTTCTTCTGTCTGCAAGGCCATGAGAATGGGACAAGATTTTAAGAGCGAAGGCAGTGGCAATAAGTTACAGAGTTACCTACCTTGACAGCGGGTTCCCTAAACATATTTAGTAAGTTGTGGCCTATCAAGTGCAGGACAGCAGTAGTAAAGGCCCCTTGTAAATATCGAAATAACTACATGAATTTACTAGAGAAGGCGAATAAACATTTACTGCAATGTCTTCACACCCATTTACTTCAGGAATAACGATATTTACATTAGATATACAAGCAGAAGGGTGGCACGTATTGAGGAATCGGAGAGCCGAGTTCGAATTCCTGTCAGATCCATTACATTCACTTAAATGCTAATACCCTTGGGAAAGGTATGAATTCTCTACTTCTCCCTAGAGCGATGAGTAAATAGCAGGGCAGACTGGGTTCTATAACCTTGGGTGGCAACTGGTCTAATTCAAAACAGCCCTGGAAACGGTGGCTACACTACAAATTGAGGCTCCTACGATCCATTTGTCCTATCACATTTTATCCTATCACGGGATAAAAAAATACAAGCAGAGTGCCACAAAATAAAATAAAACAAAAATAAAAGAAAACAAAATAAAAACAAAAAAGTGGGTATGGTGTTAAATCTGATGTTGTGGGCGATAAATAACATTTTAAAAGTGGTAGGGGCTAAATTAGATGTTTGCAGTGGCAGACGAAATTCGATGTTAAAAGTGTGTGTGTGTGTGGGGGTAAATAGATGGAGAGAAGGATGTTAAATGTGGGGGGTGGGGGGTGGGGTGTCTAAAGCCGATGCTAAAAGTGAGGGAAACTAAGTCAGATGTTAAAAGTGTGTGTGGAGTGGAGCTTAATTAAATGTTAAAAGTTGGGGTACTAAATCAGATGTTGAAGGTGGTGGTGGTGGTGGGGGGCTAAATCAGATTCCTCATTGTATAATTTTTATTTTGTCATCTCATAAAATGAATATTTTTTTATATCTATCATCTGATTGTAAATATTTCTGTTTAAATACCCATTTTTTTGGTGTTCATTAGTATTTGTTTTATGGAATGAGACTTTTTCCACAAATAAGACTTATGTAAAAATTTTTAGAAACTAATATTATCCACCATCCCATAAAAAAGTGAAAAATGAAGTTTTCTGATTTATTTTGCAAATTAACTTCAGTAATTATTTCAATCAAATGATGCTTAATAGCATTGCCATAGATTGAGGCTAAGAGTGTGAATTTAATCTTTTGTTTAGTACTCTGTTTCAGTAAAGATTGAAGAGAAAACCCATTATAGCAAATAAAGAATTCGATTGAACGTTTTTTATTTGTTCCCATTAATAGTCAGAATCATTTCAGCTTATTTTAAAAGTAGCCCCGCATTGTAAGGAATGAAATTAAAAAAATATTTTCCTTGGAATTTCGAAATAGTCTCGTCAGGTGAACTTTATTAGGTCCGTAACTCAGTCATTCCTATGAAGGCAATTTCGCGATATTTAACCAATATCCTTTTAGTTTAATTTTAAACCGCCATCTTATTTTTTCTTTATGTTTCAACCATTTTGCTTAATGTTTGGATTTTCTTTAGTTCAAGTAAAAATTTGGAAATTTTTTTAACATATTTCACTAAAATTTTCACTTTCAAAAATTATAGTTTGTATAGTTTTATAATTATAGCTCAGATATATGGGAAACTAAAAAACTTGACTCCGGAGAGATATGGATGAGACTAACGCCGTCTTTTTTCATATATTTTTTTTCTTTTTAATCATTTTCCTCCATGCCTAGACAGTAAAACCATTAAGACACAAGAGGTTACCGAGTGTGAAAGAATAAGAAAAAAGGAAAAAAAAAAAAAAAAACTGTTAAGAAGAACAATATAAGCGGAAGCAATAAGATATCTCAGGTCTATATAGCATAATTTACTAATTTGACGTGGGACTAGCAACACTATCAGAAATTGTTCATGTCTGTGTAGATCATTTGTAAATTTTCTTAGTTAAGTGAATTTATGAAAAATCTGCTATGGCACAAAATCATAATTTTAGAGTACAAAATAGGAATCATACTTAAATGCGTGTCTCTCCGTATTCTTAAAACTAACGCGCGCCTCTCTGTACTCTCAGCAAAAACATTAAATCTGAGCGTTGGTTCAAAACTTGAATTTGAGATTTGAGTAATGACTCGTTCAAAAAGGCTCTAAATGAAGAATGTCTGGAAGAAAATTATGTGGTTAATCTTAAGATTATAAAATATGAATGCATTAAATTCCACGAAAAGCTTACACTAAATTTGAAGAACAGGCAGAACCAAATGCCACAGAAAAAAAAAACCCTTTAAGTTGTTGTTTAAAAAGTAGATTAAATTAAAATTAAATGATAGTTTCATGATCGCTCAGTGATAACAAATTGGGAAATATTTGAATAGGGCAGGTTGATTTTTCATTTTCTTCAGAAAATCAAGATTGCACTTAGTGTGAAAGCTGGGTTTGTTGTGATAGTTACTGACACCAATAATTAGATTCATAGCTTTTAGCAATTTTTGAGCATTTAGTTTTAAATATCGCCTGAAAAAATGTACAGAAATGCGTAATTTCCGCAGGTTTTTGCTTACAAACTAACTTCCAAAATTTAATACTTGAAGAATAAATCAAAATAAAGTTGATATTTTTTTTGTATTAGATACATTGGATTCAAAAAAATATATTCAAACCAGAATTCTAATTTTTAATTACCATAAGCAAATTGTACATTTTTCTTACTGTATTCGATAACTAAAATCTATGTAAAAACATTGTAAAAGATTACCAAAAAGGCTACTCAAGGAATAAGGTTTATTAGAGAATTTGTTAGATCATAATTAATTAAAACAAAGTGTATATAATAGCATAATACTGCTGATCACACATTATAAGACAAAATGTTTTAAATTTGCAGTGTTTATAGAAAATCACACTAAAACTGCGCGCATCAGAATATAGCTTAATTATTCAGTATAACTTCCCTTTGAATAAATGACGGTCTTATTTGATGGCGCAATGATTTAGTGTGCTTGTGCCATGCATCGTTTCCATATACAATTTCTAAAGCTTCATTAAATTATCATTTTTATAAGGCTGTGCTATAAGGTTTTCATTGACTACCGGAATGAAATTCCAACACTACAATTTTGAACCTAAACTTAATCTTTAAACTGGTCTTCTCAAAAAAAAAAATCGATAATGATTTGCAAAAAATATTTTGTGTCATTTATCATTTCAAACGCTAACTTTCAAATTAAGTGCAATACCACATTTTCAAAATCGACCTGCCCTCATGTTTGAAAGCTGGGCAATACCAAGTTTTGAATTTTGTTATTTGCAACGTTTTGGTTTACATTTATAAGAAACTGGGCTAACTTGTGTTTCTTATGAGAAGAGAATCTATTTAGAATTTAGTGCCGGGCTTGTTATTTGTAATTCCGTTTGTAAAACTGAAGTAAAGCGATATTAAAACAAGCCAGACAATACATCACCGTTATTAACACGGTACATAGGCATACATCAGTCATTGTCATTAATAAACAAATTATCCAGTGTACTTGGAAATAAGTTCACTGAAAATATCGAGCAATTAAAACAGCAGTTTAATTGAAAAGTAAAGGAAAAACACCTTTCTAGTGCTTGTTGGATCTATCTTTAAACATTCACCTGCAGCTTTTGTACAGTCTTTTACCGACTTGATAGCTTCCCCACACGATGTCTTTGTCCTCGTTTGCGTCGACGTGGGGAAAAAAAAGAAGAATGTACGTTCAACATGGGAAAAGAAAGTGAAATAACGCCAGGGCGATAACAGAAAACACGAATCCTGTTTATTCACAGATTCACCTGACACGGTCTGGTGGGTAGGTAACTGGCATTTGGGACATCTTCACCGTTATTTTCTGTCTTTTCTCACAACGGAATAACAGATGAGATCTTCCTTTCAGACAGTGAGAATTTCGTCCGCCTCCAAATCTACGTTCCTCTTGCACTAAGCCTTCCTCTACCGTCAGTCTGATGGTCCACTCTCTCCTACCACACTGATATTCATCTCTACGTCAAGACGTGCAGCTTCTTACTCGCCAAAGGAAAATTTCTTTCTAACTTACTCTAACCGTGACTCTGTCTATATAAACCCACAACCAGAATTCCCTATCATCTGACCGTGTGGCGCTTGATCCCGATAGTTTTTATTTATTTATTTACTTCATTTCCTTTTACCCTACTTCTTTTCAGCCGCTGGTTGCTGTTAAGATAATACTTGTAGAATTTACTGCTGATCACAACACCAATCGCTTCAGGCTCAGATAAAATCTTACTTATTATAAAACGCAGATTTTGTGTGTGTGTCTGTACGTTTATGTATTGGATTGGATTTCCTACATTTTTCAACCGATTTCAACAAAACTTCACAGGACTGCTTAAAATTACCTTGCGGTGGTTCTGACAGCGCCCCAAATTGGAACAACACAATTGTTATTGCACGAAATCAATTTGAAAACACGATAAAACACAATTCTGTCGCCAAAATGAAAGGGGGACAACTTATATCGAGTTATACTTATTATAAAACCCAGGTTGTTTGTGTGTGTGTGTGTGTGTTCGTTTATATATGGGATCGGATTTCCTACATTTTTCAATCGATTTCAACAAAACTTCACGTTTTTTTGGCAGGTAGTATTTCTTATTGTCTTGCACACTTTTTTCTTTATTTTTACATTCAGAATGCTTTAAAAGTTCCATTTACAAGACAATTGTTTATAATAAAATTCTATTCAATCGGTAGACTCATAACGATTGAAAACAATGTTTTTGTTTGAGTTTGGGTTTGACTAATTCGTAAAAAACAACAACAAAAAAACAAAAAAATAAAACTAATTAAGACATGCGTGTCCGTCAACCTTAAACAATAATCTTTGTCAATTTTATTTTTCAGTCTTTATGATGGTCGATACTTGATTTATCTCTTACTGTTACATCCCCGGGCAACGCCGGGCTCTACTGCTAGTACTTTACTATGTGGGAATCGTGATCACAGACGGTCCATTGTGTCACGACCGATATACTCGGAAATATACCGTTCATACTGGAACATAAGTTGACTCATTTATAAGTCAATCAATTAAGTCAAATCATAAAGGTTTGAGGTGTTAATTCTGGTTCACGTCTCCATTCGTCGGAGAAGTCAAACACATAAGACAAATAACAACAAATAAATAACTACAAATTTTTATTAGATTTCCACGCTAGGAGTGTTTAAAAGGATTGATATGATTAGTACGATATATCTTCTTTCTTGTCAGAATCTATCGTAGAGACTTTTCTTCATAGAAATAATTACGTGTTAGTTACTCAAATTATTTTTAGTGAGTTTATTTCTCATTGTATGCCCTCGAGTTACAAACATGTGAGAGACAGCTCAAAATTTCGAGAAGAAATTTTCATATTAAAATTAATCTATAATTCTCTCTGTTGGACAGATAATGCCTTTTTTTATTAAAAAATACACTCTCTATAAGTCGCAGACTAGTACATGAACAAACTATAAATGTAGCTTGGCCAATGAGGATCGAATTAACTACTCGCGTAATTGTTAGTTAAGCTCCCTTGGTTACCATTGCTAATGTGAAACACCGAAAATATACTTTGTATAATGATAGCACTGTGTGTTTGGAAGGTAGAAATATATGAAAACAGAAAAAGAAAGAAAGATTTTATAACTTTAAATACCCATTTTTTGGCTGTTTGCTAGTATTTATTTTCTGTAATGAGAAATTTACCGCATATAAAAATGATATATAAGTTTTAGAAGTGAATATTTCCACAAAAAAGAAATAAAAGAAATAAAAGGCGATTATAATTTAGTTCAGCTGGAGATCACACCAGTATTTGTTATTGGGAAGCACAATTTTAACAACATAAGATAGGCAGATGATATTGCGTTGATGTCTGGTACAGAAGGGAAACTAAAGGACCTCTTAAACAAGGTAGCAAAGGAAAGCGAAAAGAAAAGAGTAAGCATCAACTGTAAGAAGAATATATGGTTGTCAGCAAAAGAAAAAGCCCCGAATCTAACATGTTCAAAAAAAAAAAAAAAAAATTAAAAAAAAAAAAAAAGGTGCAGAAGTTTAAAATATGGGCATAGAAAAATATAAAGAATGAGAAAATGTGACAACGAAATCCGAAGGTGCATTGGTATAGCGAAAGATGCCTTCCAAAAAGTATAGAAATAGGAAAGTTTTGTTAGAATCAAATCAAAGAACATATTCACAAGACATATCGAATGCAAGTAGGCACAAGGGGAAATAACGAGTAAACAACCAAATGAGTTTACGTACACTACAATTCATGTTTGAAGCCACTCCAAGAATTAGCATTAGTAGAACTTGACAGAAGAATGAAAATGAAAAAAAAAAAATGGAAAAGATCTCTTAGAGTCATTGAAAAAAGATTGGAATCAATTATCAAACTTACCGGGTATAACAGCAAAATTGACCAAATCATGTAACAGTAAAATTGTCCAATTGTTATATTAAGCTTTGAACCGTTGTATCTTAGAAGTGATTAAAGATATATTACTGGAATTCTCCCAGGTTTTTATAACACTATTGGACTCTGCTTTGAACAATAAGAATGTATTTAGCTCTAAGTTGAAATGATGATCCCTCTTCCTGTTACCTCCTGATCCAGTTTCCTCTCCACTGTTCCCTCTTTTTTTAAACTTATTCATCGTTCTCTTGATGGTTCTTGAATGGAATTTGAAAATGGAAGTCAAAGTATGACTGTTGGTAGCATTACTGAAGGCCTGAATGATCTTTTCCTCTCGCCATTTCTCAGTTGAGAACACATAGTAGTACTAACACAAAACGATTTAAAACTGTTCTCTTTCTAGCTGAATAACACAAAAGGTTTTTCAGTGATTCTCACAACAAATGATGCCAAGATGGCTAAACGTCTTATCTGAAAACCTGAAAAAAGAAAATTAGTTTAGTGTTTTTTAGATATTAAACATTTTGTGGGATAGACAATTATCCCATGCTGTTACACGATTTGGACAATTTTGCTGTTACACGCGGTATACGTTGAGAAACGTTGCAATGAATGCCAAAATTTGTGCTGCAGTAATCAAGGCTAAAGATGGATATTTTGGCGAGAGCAAAATTTAATAATAAAATGCTTTTTCATTTTGTCATAATAAAATTTCAAATAAAAAACCATGTCTGTCTTTTTTTAACCATGTATAATAATTTTCTTTTATTTAAACTACATTTTGGGCCAATTTAAAAAAAATTACCAGTGGTGGCATGAAACTTTTGAACTCTAGTATAAATGGATGGCAGACCTAGAGCAGATAGGAAATTAGGGAGAGCCGTGATCGCTCATGTCCAGAAGAGACACGGCACATAGAAGAAAAATATTGATTTACGTGTTAATTAGTATGAATTAAAAATATTTCCGTGGAGATTTGGCACTATTAAATAGCCATTTATACATACATTATAAAGCTTAGAGAATAGAGAATTTAAAAAAAAATATTTTTGAAAAATAATAAACTATGAAAAAGAAAAATATTTTACATGCGGGATATGGCTTTACTTTTATTAAATTCGTATAAGATTTAACTATAAAATGGCACCGCATTAGACTTCTGTCATGAACAAATAAAAATCCTGATATATCGAACAATAATAAGAGATTTAAATCATGCACTAAATCATTGATCTAAATATATACGTTTTTATTTGTTCGCCAAAAGCTCTGTAACTATGGCGCCAAGTAGTAAGAATAATTCAATGATAAAAGCTAATGATTACTGAAAGTTTTTATACTTCGTCATCTAAAAAGCAAGTACAGTGTTACTCAAAATATAGAGTATTGCTACTCTTGTTTGGTTTAGAAATAATTTTTACATATATCCAACTACCAAATTTAGACAAATCATTAGTTTGTGTAGCGAAGACGGAAATGAACACGAAGACATTAAATGACAAAAAATGGTTTCTGAGTCGGAAGATTCACGCATACTTCCGGTTAATAAATTAATCCTTTAAAAATAAATATTTAACCATTTCTAACGAATGGGTTGTGTCCCCGTCGACAATAAAAACACATGCTTTGTGATCCCTTTGAAGAGTATTTAAGTAAAGTTAATAGACGGACAAAATCAGTAAGGAGATAGAGACGAACACATGTAATATCAGTTCACGACGTAGTGGCTTCAAAGACATTCCCTTATTCATTCACTCGCCTTCCTCACCAAGCTACGTGACATTTACACTCTTCCTCGCCAAGTTACGTGGCACTTACACTTTCCTCCTTTTTACACGAAACATATTTTATATTTTTATATTTAAAAACTTTTCTCGCCTTTTTCTTTGTTGTGGGCAGATTCAAACCCGCAATAAGTTTGCTTCATACTGCAAGCGCGACATTATTTATTTAAAATCAGTTTTTGTAAAGCGTAGTTTTAGATTGAATGGAAAAAAGCTCCATTTATAAATAACAGCATTTTTTTCAGAAAACAAAATAAATTAATGAAAAATCGGAACACTTCTAATGTCAGAGGATTTTTTATCAAAACAATTTAATTTTTCAGCAGTTGAAGGCGCCAATATTATTATAATTCCCCATTGTTCGCAAGTTCAAAAATTAGGGCCCTGATATAAAGTGCCTGTTGCGAAACTAAGAGTGTATGTGTACGGTGATTTGGCCATAGGATTATTGAGCTTATTTCATGACAAAATTCACCTTATAAAAGTCTCGAGAGGTTATTGAATGAACTATTTAAGATGGGTTGGTAGGAATTAAAGATTGTGAGGTTAAGCAGGATCAGTATCAATTGACTCTTGATTGAAGACGTTAAGATTATAGTGTTCAAGAAAAAACACACGTGGGAGTGTGTTCCAAAATTTAGCAGTTATTGGATTAAAAGGCTATCTCAGTCGATCCTTCTCATTGCAACTTGAATACAGAGGAAATAAGAGTGATTCAACTCCGTTGACGTAGCGTGACGTGCTCTGTCTGTATTGCCTGAAATGATGTCACTAAAGAATGGAGATCATTTGAAAATTTGCCATTGGAAGATCGATAGAGTAGCGAGAAGACAATCAACTGACAAAAAAAAAAGCAAAGACTGGCAACAGTTGTTTGGAATTTGGGACAGCATAGGATATACAGCAAATACGGCGGTACACGTGCCATTGCCTTCGCCAATTGACCAGTACGGCAGGTCAATTTTGGAACCAAAATTGCACTCATTTTGAAAGTTGGGATTTGAAATGATAAATAATAAGACAAAAGACTTTTCAAATCATTACTGTGTTTTGAGGAGACGAGTTTAAAGATTAGATTTAGCTTCAAAATCGTAGCGTTGTTGATCAGGGAAAGTCTTATAGCACGGCCTTATAAAATTGATAATTTACTGAAACTTTACAAATTCTAAATGAACAAGATGAATGCCACAAGCACATTATTACTAAATAATCGTGTCATCAAATAAGACCTTCATTTACCTTAAAGGGAAATTATACTGAATAATTTAAGTACATTATGATGTAATATGTTATACAGTCCAGTAGTTTTAGCGAGATTTTTAATAAACAATGCAAATTTAAAACATTTTGTCTTATAATGTGTGAACAAGCAGTATTACTGTATTATATACATTTTTATCTATTTTTGTTTTTATTAATTATTATCTAACAAATGATCTAACAGATCTTATTGATTGAGAAGCCTTTTTGGCAATGTTTTACAATTTTTTTTTACACAGTTTTAGTTATCGAATACAGTAATGTATCTATTACAAAAATATAAATTTTATTTGGGTTTATTCTTGAAATAGTAAAATTTACAAGTCAGTTTGTAAGTAAATATTAATCACTGAGTAGCTTTTTTGGCAATGTTTTGAAAAGTTTTTTTACACAGTTTTAGTTATCGAATACAGTAAAAAATGCGTATTTTGCTTGAGGTGATTCAGAATTAGAATTCTGGTTTCAATATATCTTTTCATTCAATGTATTTAATACAAAAAATATATAATTTATTTGGATTTATTCTTGAGATAATAATATATTTAAAAGTCAGTTTGTAGGCAAAAAACCTGCAGAAATTAGGTATGTCTGTACATTTTTCACACCATCTTTAAAACAAAATGCTCAAAAATTGCTAAAAGCTATGAATCTTATTATTAGTATCAGTATCACATCAAAGTCCAACTTTCACATCGAGTGCAGTGATGGTTTTCAAAAAAACAGTAAAAAAATCAACTGGTACGGCCGAGAAAAGGGCCCGTATATACTCTGGGCAGCGCACGACCTTCATATACCTTCGCTCAGTCCTGCGCCCTGGAGAGGTCACTCCAATCTGATCTCCCGGTGAGAAAATAACGTTTCGTATGCTGCATCTACAGTAGAGTCTGCCATGCAAATATAGAACTATTAAGCCACTCCATGCGCTGCTCACAGCAAATTTTCTATCAAACGGGATGCGACTATAATCTTGTGAGATAAACGGATCTTTACTACTATTTAGTAATACTGTTATTATTATTATTTAGTGTTATGTTATATAAATTATATTGTGTTACTAGACCTTCGTGCGGGCATTATGCTAGCTCATGCAGAAGGCCTTTGAACCTTCTACCTTCAGCGTACTATATACGTAAAAGTTATAAGAATTTAAAAATAAAATTATTTTATCTTTATTCGACACTTTAATTCGGCATAATCTTTCTTCGTATACGCAACCGATCTTGTTTACATTTACGCACAATTTTTATTTTTTTTTAAATCACCATTGTTTATGATCCCTTCACATAAAGTCACTCTTAAAAACATTAGAGAACCTGAACTATGTAATATTTTAAATACGTCACAGTACGCGTGCTAGAAAAAGAAATTTTTTAATTGTTTTAATTACGTTTAATTAGACGATATCATTTGCAATTGCATTGAAAATCGAAATTAAATTAAACCTTTAAAGAATTGTTTTTAAAATCTATCATTCTGTTCGATATTTAGATTTAACTTTATATGATTTATTTAATTCTTAATTGCGCCTAACTATAGTAGTTACTGTGGGGTAATTTAAGTGTATTGAATTACAGGAGGGGGAAAGAAGAGAAGATGAAGTCATTGTCTGTTTGTTTTGAAGTCCAAACTCATTAACACGTAGCATTTAAAATCTACCGCCTGAAGAAAAAAAAAAACAAGAAATTGTAAGTAAAGTCATTTATTATTTTTTCAAAAAAAAAAAAACAACAAAAAATAACAAAACAAACAAAAACAAGCAAAACCTTATTTTCTTTGTTAAAAAAAAGACGTTTTGTCCATTGCATAAAATTATGAACAAGGACATGAAAACCAAAGGCAATTTACGGAAAATATGCAACATCCCGCAAAAATGGTTTCATCAGGGAATTTGGCAACTAACTGGAAAAGGTTTATTCGAAAGTATTAAAAAAGCCAATCGACACAACAAAGAACCTGATAGTATTTACCAAACATTTGTCTTTTTTCAATACTAGGAGAATACGCATACGGCATTTACAAGGGCTTGAAATTTGATAATTAAAAGATAAAGAAAGATAATTTGTAAGTAATAACAAAATTCGAAGAATTTTTTGTTGGAAAATGTTGTAGTGTCCTCCCTTTAATGAGTCTATTATGGATTCTTCCACTTATTAAAAAGTAGTAGGAAAAGTAAGTCTCGGGAGAACAGTGATAGACTGTTCTTCCAAGACTGTGACGGTTCGCATCTCTTGTCGACCTCTCTGATTTTGGCAGAGACCCGAACACGTTTATGCAGATTCTACGGGGATTTTTTGACCGAGCCTACGGGCTCGGATGACCCACGTTAAACTCAGCCTTGTGCCACATATATCCCTCGTGGTGGGGGTGTTAAATATTAACAGTGATAGACTGTTTTTCCGAGTCTGTGACTGTTTGCAGCTCCTGTCGAATTCTCTGCCACAAGCAGAGAGGAACCCGGACGATGCTGTGCCGAAGGGCAGAGTTTCGTACGGGGAAGTAGACAGACTCGAACCCGTTTATGCGGGTTCTACGGGGAGTTTTTGGCCGAACCAACGAGCTCGGAGAACCCACGTTAAACTCGGCCACATCGTGGGAGGAGGGCGAGGCTGTTAAATATTACAGTGAAAGACTGAACGATGGTCAACCGACACACACTCCCACTTCTGTTGTATTTACTGTTCAATACACTATTTCTCTGCAACTTCTTGTTTTGTTATTCCTCAACCAATTACTTGGTCACGACGGAAAAACCTATGAAGCGTACAAAGCATACAAGTTTCATATTCGAAAGCAAGAAGAGTAAAGACGTATAAGTTGCTACGCTTCGGTAGTTAGCATAAGGCTGCAATTTTGGGGAAATTTAAGACAGGCTAATTCGAGACAAAATAGTAGGAGGTGTTAAAGTTGACACAGTCAGGGAAAAGTTTTTAAAGGATAAAAGGCTTACCCTAGACAAATGCATAGACATGGGCAGGGCATATGAAACTTTCCAAGCAATAAACTCAGAATATTTCTTTAGTCACAAATGCAAAAGAAGCAAGCGTTAGCAGAGTAATACAAATGAAATATAAAAAGAAGCCTCAAGATACAGTACGCCACCAAAACATTACAAATAAATGCATACGCTGTGGCAATTTCAAACTCAAAACGACTCTCCAGCCAAAAATGCAATTTGCCGAAAGTGTTCAAGAAAATGACATTAAAAGAACATCCAAAAATGTGTAGGAATGGTAGGTCTAAATTTCGGGAAATGAGGGAGGAAGAACCGCACTACGTCCTTGGGTTTATTGCAAACTAACATTAGAATTAACGCGGTCACGGAAGAAGCCTAGCAAGCTGGAGTAAAATTTACAAGGCTATGTATTAAAGTAATTCATTTCAAATTGGATTCTGGAGCAGATGTAACAGTAGTCATCAGTAGTTATTTTAGAAAAACACCAATTAATAAAAGAATGTAACAAAGAACAGTATAGAGCAGATTACCAGATAAAAGTTATTGGTCGTGTGGAAGCTTTATTAGAAACTCCAAACACAAAGTCTAAACAGTATTTATTTGTTATTGAAAATTTGAGGGAACCATTACTAGGGTCACCAATAATAAGAGCTCTTAATCTACTGAGGAGTGTGAAATCTATAAAAGAATGAAGAGCACACATAGAAAAAAATTTCCAGAACTTTTCACAGACATTGGTAGACTCCAGAATATATATAAAATATGTTTAAAAGAGTCTGCGCAACCATTGTTTATAACAACTCCTTGACGCTTACCAATTTCTATGAAGAAACAAAGGTTTAGAAAGACTTAAGATGTTTAGAAAAAAAATACATCCGGTAAAAAACACCAAAAACTTCACAAGCATTCGTTGTAAAACTTGCTTCACCAATGCCTGTTTTAATTAAGACAGTGAAATTCAATGACGAGATACCTTTCCCCTTAGGCGAAGGACTGAACAGCCATCATCAAAAGTTACCAACGCATAAATTTCCAATACACTGCAGAGTCAATAAAGACCTTTTTCGGATGTCAGAAAAACCGAGTCCAACTGAATTGTCAGGGAATCAACACAAAACCCAAATAACTGAGGTTGAAAAGCCGATTACTAATGGCAACAGTCCGTCAGTTTACACCAGGTATGGTCGCAAGGTACGACCTCCTGATAGAGTTTCATATTGAAACATACTCTTATTTAATTTCAAATGTAGGAGTTTCCATTATATTAACTATGATTTATTAGTAATAAATGAGAAATGATGAGGATGATGGCGATGTTCCTCTTCCCATCTATTGTCTTCTTTTATTTCTTCGTTTTTTTAGTGTTTAAATAGCACTTTGAATAATAAACACTATAAATAACACGTTGAATAATTAACTATTTGTTTTTAATTTTTTATATATTTCTCTCTTTTTGTATAAATTCACCTTCCTGCAAATACCTTTCCCAGTCTATATGATAATTTTATTTATTATTATTATTATTATTATTATTACTACTACATCATAATGACTCAGACACTGTTGTTATCTGTTTCGTTGTTGGAAGATCTGAAAATCCGAGAAAGACTAGAGACCATCCAGACGAAATTATTATTGGAAACATCTCGGATATTAAGAATAGTGTTGGACTATGGTGGAAACTTGTTCTTATTTAACTGCTAATGTATGAGTTCGATTTACTATTGGTGTGTAATGACAAAAGTACGCAGGTGTATGTTTTAAGAAAGCTTTATTCAATTGAGAATCCAAAGTTCGCGTATAGTGTCTTTTTATAGTCTCAGTAAACAGAAATAGCTCTCTCAAAGAGGAGAGAAACAAAACAAGGGGAGACCACTCTTGATTATTCATAACATGATGTGAAAAGCCAGTGGGAGGAATGGTGTTAATATTAATAAAGAACAGGAAAAAATCGAAATATGGCGATGATCATTGTACCTAGCAAAATCAAAGCATTTGGAACAGCCTAAGTAATCATTAAAAAACATTAGAATTAGACATTCAGGAATAATTTAGAACATTCAAAAAAACAATCGCATTACTAAAATCAACTTGAATAGCGAGGAAAATTCTGGAGTATTATTAATGGCATGAAAACCGAACTAGACTAAAGCACAAATAAAGTGAAATAATAAAAAAATAAAATGATAATTATATTAACGAAAGGAAATTGGAAGTCGCCACGGAATTAAAAATTCTGGAATGTGACGTTGACTTTTATATCTAGTGGAGCAACTAGAACACGCCCAGAATGTTTTTCAAAAAGATTGGTGTAAGTGAAAATCAGAAGAATTAAAACTAAATTTTGTCATGAATATGAAGATAACATAAAGGTTATTGGTATCAAAAGTGGAATCAGCGGCCTGTGTTCAAATTCTATCTGAGTCTATTGCATTCACTTTTTAACAAATATCCTTTGGAAAGGCAATGGGTTAAATAACAAAGTTGACTGGATTCCCTAGCCTCGAGTGTCAGCCAGTTAAGGACAGCTACTACTATGAATTCGAAATCATAAAGATGGTAACGGAATCATTCGACTGTCTTTTACAAGACATTATAACAATTCACCAATAATAAAGAGAGTCGTGATTGTCTAAATTATTAAGGGACATATCATTAAACCAGACTATAGGTTTATTTTTGTGTTTCTTTGTTTTTTTTTTGTTAGTAAAACGTTTCAAACGATCTTTTTTTTTCTGACCGTCTTCAGGCGTGAAATATATATTTAGAAGATACTTGCTGAAATTTTTAGAGCAGTTATTAACACTCCAAAATTTGTTCAAACTACTAATCTCATTGCTGTAGTTGTTATCGCATTGTTTCCTATGATCTGTCGGGGAGTAACATCTGAAGCATTCTCCTACTTTTTACAAAGATTCTATTCCTGAAAAAGCAAAAACAAACAATCTGCAAAATGGATCGACCAAAACCTTCTAAGGAGAAAAAAAAAAACAAAACAAAACAAAAAAACAAACCCAAAATGGAATAATCCGAAAAACTCTCATGTAATGAGATCAAACAAAATTAACATACAATCTGTCAGTTTGTGACGGTTGATGCTACAGCACACTGTGAAACTGAAAGTATGTGCAGAGCTATTAAATTGTAAATATCGAGTTAGAAAATTTTAAATATTGTGGAATACAGAAGTCAATATTCGACATAGGAAATTTTCGGCTTAACCAATGTGAACGGTTTAGGAAACAGTTTCAAAAATGTTGAAAAAATTAGAGCACCAAGGAATAATTGAAAGTTCAGATATTAGTATTGGTGACATCACTGAAAATAATAAGAAAACTGAACTTTTATTGTGTATATTTATTCCTTCTTTCTTTAGGTGGTACGCATAATTGACTAGGCTCTACGTTGCTTAAGTTCGGTAATCGGATAAGAACAGGTATTTCAACGGCAATTATACTCATTACCACAGTGACGTTACCTCCTACCATTTCTTGTTTGAAAGCCTTTTACTGAGCAAACACCAAAGCCGACTGTAAACAAAGAAGAGTTTCAGGTCGTTGAAGGTGATTTCCTAAAACAAAACTGGCGTTACGCTTCAAGTAATCTGATGTTTTTTCTATTTGATACTACCAGAGAAGAACGAAGACGTAAAGAATCCAACAGTCGCTAAACAGGATTAAGCTGATGTAATATGGGCGATAAGAGAATCAGTTGTTAGAACAAAAAATGAAGGAGACTTACGGCCCAGAAGAAGCTACCATCTAATTCTGATCTTAAAATTCAAGTATAATTAAATCTAAATACGAGCTTGGTGAATAAGTTGGCACATTTTCCCTGGCACAAGAAATCAGTGTTCGAACCCGGTAGCTTTCAAACGGTCCTTCTATCTTCTTCGTTTTTTTATGCACTAGAACATAGTGGAAGAAAGCAAGAAGAAAAGACTAAACATAAATTGGGAATGGGACATTCCGACGTAGCCCATTTGGCGTTGCTGATTCGGCGTGTCCGATTCGACGTCGCCGATTCGACATAGGAAATTTTCGGCAGGAGAACGATTAGGCGTCAGATGACTACTTCGTCATTATAGTCAAATTTGTTCTCTCTCTCTCGTTTAGTAGTAAAATTAGTACTTCGCCGTTATATGCACGAATAGTCCAATTTAAGAAAAAGAGTAGTTGGAGTTATTTTTACACGATATTTCCTTCAGGGCAGCTTCATATTTTTCAATCGTCAAAGCCCTTTTATTCCAAAATGGAAGCAAATATTTTATCAAAACTTGGAAGAAACAAAGTGATACACTATTGATAGCTTTTTTGGAGGGTTGCCTTCGGTCAAAGACAGTTCTGTCAAAACAGTCTGACGACTAAACAGCTGTGCCGAATAGTCCAATTATTTTTTTTGCCGCCAAATCAGCCACGCCAAATGGGATACGCCGAAATGTACCAAACTCACATTAATTGATGGAATATATGGTTGTCAGTCAAAGAAACATACCAACGTGTCCAATACAAATTGGAGATACCAAAATAAGTACAAAAAGTTAAATATCTAAGTGTTTTAATAACAGACGGAAAATTTGACACCAAAATGGCAAAATGTACCTTCAATTTGCTAAGCAAATTATCAATAAACAGAAAAATTTCGTTAGAAACAAACAAAAAAAAGAATATTGAACTATTATGTAATAGCTGGTCCTCCTCTACGGCAGTGAATGCTGGAAAATCTCACAGACGAAGAAGAGACTTGAAGCAGCAGAAATATGGTTCTACAGAAGGATGCTGATGATAGCATGGACATATGAGCAACGGCGAAATTTTTAAAGAAAATGGAAACATAAAGGGCACTTATACTTAACATAAGAAAGAGAAAACTGAAATTTCTAGGGCACATAATGAGGAGAGTGGGCTTAGAAACAAAAGGAACAGAAGAAAGCAGCGATTAACTTACCTCATGAGCTTGTGTTGGCAGAACAGAGATTAGGAGAGATAGCAAAAAGACACATTTTATTAAAAGTTTCCAAGTGTAGAAAATTATGGAGAGTCAGGACCTGATTGGACATGGCATATAGAAGAAAAATAAAAAAGTTATTATAAACTGGTTAGTTCAGACTAGTGTCCTTATCTTGTTATTATTAGTTGCCGAGTCAAATCACTTTTGATCTAATGACAGTTCCCTTTATACAGGAGGGCGCAGGTTCGAATCCTGTCGGAGTGCGCATATTTTTCTTTATTAAGGTTTCTAGAATATTCAGGATGGTAGACGAAATTAAATAAATATACTGTTTAATAAATAAACGGAGCGTCTATTCAAATATGGGTATCCACTAAAAATAAGGTTTAAAGCGATAAAATCTATCGAATGAATAATTAAAAAATCCATTACTTCTTTAGAAATTGCTTTATGTTAATATACGAAACTGAGCAGATATTAATTTTAGAGAATCTATGACGACAAGGATTTTGCTTAAAAGCACTATTTACACTTGCTTGATTAAATCTGAGTATCCTCTAAAAATAACGTTTAAAGCGATAAAATCTGTCGGATTAATAAAAAAATCCATTACTTCTTTAGAAATTGCTTTTTGATTTTGGGATACGAAACTGGGCCCATATGAAATTTCGAGAATCTAAGACTTCGCTTAAAGGTCTTGCTTGATTGGCAAAAGTTCTTCGTGGCCAGGTTGGTTAAAGCATGCTGGATCTAAATATGACTTCTACTGTATTATTCAGGAATTGGTCTTAAGCCTCAAAGATATTGATGAACTTAACCAATTCTTATTTACCAAAGTCGAAACAGTTTGAAAGAAAAAGCAGAAACGATAGAAGAGTGATAGAAAGCATGATATTTGAACTCAACAAGAAAACGAAATAGATTCTGAATGTGGGGGCATCATAGTTTTGAATTATTATTAAGCATGAAGTTATCATATAATAGTAGATGATAATGATTTGTTACATTATTGTGCACGCAGTACAAGGCTCAAGCGCCACTCAAGGTAAATCGTTACTGAATGGAATTATTTTATGGGAGCAGTGATGTACAGCGGTTTGGAGATGCCTGGGACCAAATCCTTGATTGAACGACTCTAAGACTTAAGTAGTGGGCAGGGGGCTATAGGGCCTAGTACTGAGAAATGTGAGAAAGGAAGACATTTTAAATATGTATTAGCAGATGAAATATGAAATAAACACTTTATTCAAATTAAATATAAACTAAATTTTTATTTCATTTTTTGATTCGATGCCTCCCGATATGAATGCCTAGGGCCTTCGCACCTTCTGCCCACTCCACTTCTGAACGCTACTGTGTATGAGTAAGAATTGTAGGTAATGGATATATGTAGGAGAGATAACGGTTGGCACTAGACTTGATGACGTCAAGCTTGGTCGAGGAAGCATTCTCTTGGAATTATGGCCCTTAGGGAGAAACTGTCCGAATGGGACTTCCTCTTTACCATTGGAATAAGAAGGGAATGTGGATGGTTCGCCCCTGTGCATATGGCATAGCGGATCTTCATATTATTATTCTACTACTAATATTACAAGTTTATATTATTATTTGGTGTTCAGGACGCAGGACACATCCCTACGTTGATTAGTCTATGTAGTGTTTAATTATATAGCCACTAAATAACAAGTAGGAAACTTTTAAAGATTTAGTTTCGCTGTTGGTGCTTAGTAAAAAATATGATAAGTGAAATCACGAATTGAATTCCGATTCATCAATATTTTCATGGATATTACGTCATCAGGTTATACTACATACGTCATCTGATACAACTGCAGCTGCTTTAAGACGGCTGTTGCCATTGTGAACATTTCTATGTTTAGAATGTGTAGACAAGTTCTGCAATTTATATTCACTTTTGATAGAAATGAATTATCTGTATTTAAGTACAGATATATCTAAGAAAAAAAACTTGCAGAAAAATGTCAATAATAAACTAAGCATGGAGTCAGTTTGTTGAATAGTCTTGTAAATGCGGTTAATCTCGTTTGAGATTTTATAACTAAAAGTGGTTTGATTTGTACAAAGCGACAGTTAGACCGTTCTCGTGAGCAATATGTTAGAGTTTCACTCGTACTTCTTTTAATTTGTGTGACATTAGGCTAAAAATGAGAAAATTCATTTTTTCAAGTGTAGTTTTTAAATCTCTATAAAAGGCAGGATGTCTCAGTGTGTGTGTGTGTGTGTGTGCGTGTGTGTGTGTGTGTGTGTGTGTGTGTGTGTCTGTAACGAATAACGGATTTGCACCAAAATTTACATGTACATGCACCAAGTTAGCGGGAAGGCCAAGACTGACTTTGCATTTCCCAACTCCCATTAATAGTGGAAATAATCGATTTTTTCATGCTTCTACGGTAGTTTTCATGTAGTTTGCGGCCATTTTCTACTGGCCAGAGTGAGAGCTAATAGCTGGCTGTCACGAATAGGCAGAAAGATTCTATTGGCCAGCGTGAGAGCCAACAGCTGACTGACACGAATGTTAACTAGCATGCTACCACGCAAAAAAAAAAAAAAAAAATCGATAGCCGCATTCGTCACAAGTGGGAAAAATTTAGATCTGCATGGCACTTTACTCCAATTGGCTCATTCGCTTGCTTAAACTCAACGTTGATTCTGATTCCGCAGAACTGGGTTGGGTGTGAAAAAGTATTTGTTGTTAAAATTCTTTTTTCATTCGGTTTTTCCAGATACGAGTCCTTTTTTAAAGCTGATCGTTTTGTGTTCATTTTGTTTAGTTCTTTTTTCGTAACAGATTTAATGTTTAGTATAAAGCTTAAAAAAATTCGCAGTGTGAGATAGGCAAGAAGTAAGTCATGTAGCAACATAAGCACAGCAAAGGGCACTCCTTTAAAGGCAAGGAAGGGCAAGAATATTTTAAGTCAAGTGATAGCGATTGCTGTATGAGTCGTACGATTTTTGAATCAAGCAAGGGCAACCCCGGGCCATGCTGCTAGTCTAATATATTAACAGTCTGATACTCCTTGAAGCATTTCATGGAGTTGTGCATTCTTTGCCAAGAGGTGTCACAATTTTTCGCTTCTATTCTCTTCGAGAAGTATCAAGCAAACATAGCATTCTCTTTGGCTTGTTCTTCCATCATTATCTGAAGGCAAATACTGAAGGAAATGTCATAACCGCATAAAACCCAATAATTATTAATCCGATGAATCCTAGTGTTGTCAATTAGACATTTTGACAAGCATCCTCAATGAATTATGCTCATATCTTTGGAAATCATCGTAAAATGAAAGTTATCCTCTAGATCCTTTCGTACTAATGCATGTGATCCCCAGGGCTCTATCCTTTTTAATTTTCATTAATGAGCTTACCGATAGCATCAGATCTTAACTTGACATCTACGCTGCATACACAACCATTTAATCTTGTCTCGATATTAAGGTTGATCAGTCCGACAAGGTCAAAATGGCAGCCGATGTCAAAATCGACCTTCAAGTCCATCGTTAACTGGGGTTAAATATGGTTTGTTAATTTTAACGTCTCCAAAACTAAACTTCTTTCCATTAATCATCTCAGAGATTCCTCTCTGCCTTCCATTAACATGGCCGATGTTAACCTCCAGGAAAGTAACTGGTTGTGACTTCTTGTGCTCACGTTCTCTGCTGATATGAAGTAGAAAGACTAGAGTGAATCCATTGCTAGGTCAGCTCCCAAGAAAGTCGGTTCACTGTGTCGTGCAAGGCAATTTTTCTTACCAGAATTACATATCTATGTCAACCATTTGCCATGCTTAGAATATAGCTTCCATATATGGTCCAGTGACCCTGCTATTTACTTTGAGCTCCTTGATAAGATCCAAGCAGCAATATTATCGATTGTGGTCTGGCAGCTCGGCTTCAGTCATTTCCCCACTGCCGTAAGGTTGCATCTCTATGCCTTTTCTATAAATACTTTCATGATAAGTGTACGGATGAGATCTTCGCTATGGTACATAGACTTTAAAAAAAAATTAAGCGCATTACTAGACTAGCGTAGAGATTTCGTCAATTTACAGATGAGCTGGCCAGATCTAGTCGTAAGTTTTATGCTAACAGTTTCTTTTCTCACACTTGTAGAACTCTCTTCCAGTTCTACGCTTTCCAGCCAACTATAATCTGCAAAAAATTAAATGCGACGTCAATTGCTATCTACTGCCTTCCTGAATAATTTTTTCTCTTTCTGCTTGTTTTAGTGGGTTTACTGCCTCGCATAGAGTGATACCGATTAAAAAATGATCTGTTGAACTCCAATGAAACATCTGTTGACGATGGCGTCTGTTTAAGGGTTAATTTAACTTTTAACATATGTAACTATTAAAATGAAATTCCAATAGTCTGATTGGTGGAGGTCCTACTATTTGATTCTCGTCTTTGATAAAAAAAAATGTCCTATGACTGTAGTATTAATACCATTTTTACCATGGCCTGTTTTATCATGTAATCCGTCCAGGTGTCAAAGACAATCTTAACCTCTTTAAGACAATGGTTAATCGTTATCTCTCCTCTTCATCCTCATAATCTTCACCCCTACCTCTCCACTTACATTCATATTACACATGTAATTCATTAACTCTTTACGTTTGAGTAGCTCTCGAGCCGTGTATTAGGAGGACTTCAATATAAATAAAAGACAAGAACTGAAAAAAACAACACGGTTTAATCTTTAAATATCTTTATGCTTACAATGCTAGTGTGTTTTCTTTTGTCAAATTCTAATTGCTTTCCTGTTATTTGTATTTTCTCTCTTGATTGAAAAATTAATGAATGTTTTTTTCATTCTTCCTTCCCAAACCTTACTTTTTCTCCATCTTGTATTTTTATATAATTAAGAATTCTCCTTCCTCGATATTCTTTTTTTTTTAATTATTACTAAGTGCTATATTCGATCAAATATAAATTCAAACACAAACACATAATTTGCCTGTATCAAAAACAAAGTAATGTAATTATGAAATATTTTTAATAGATGATGATGTCTCCGTATCAACTCAAATCAGTTCGTCATGAGTAACCATAACTGTTGCTAAAGAATGTGGCATACACTATTTTCTAAGATTGAATAGTTCACAAGGTGCACGAATGAGAGAATAAAAACGACGCAATTTTATAGAAGAATATAGGCGGATCGCTTTGAGGCAGGTAAGTCTTCAATAAGGAAAAATTTAAACTCTAAGTAAGCGAAAAGAAAGCGTCTTTTTATAAGAGGAAACTTAACAAAGTATGAAAAGGGAAGGCAAAGAATGAAAACAAAAAGAGACAGAAAGCAAGAGAATAAGAAAGAGACTGTGTGTGAAAAGAATGATATGTCAATCCCTGTAACAATCTTATCTAAAAGCTGAATTTGAGGAGCAGCGGCTGGCTTTATTTTATCATTCTGTTTAATTTTATATTTATTATCAGTTTCGCTTTCAATCTACCTTAAAACGCGGCTGGGCTTCTTTTTTTATGTAGCCGCGCCGTGTACACACAGATATGCGTTGAGCACGTGACACGCAAACGTATTTTCTCCATTTGTTTTCTTTACTCTTTTAAATAAAATAGTGTTTTGTTTACTTTTTTTTTTTTTAATATAAGGGCGCGAAGTGCAAATCACAAAACACTAAATCAGTAAGCTGCTTTTCATTTAATTTTGTTTATCTCCCTGTTTGGCACACACTTCGATTCAAAATGCCCAGCGGCGCAATGACAAGTGAGTACAATAGCCATCCAATTACCGAACCAAAATCCTGCTCACAGTTGTACAAGTTTGAACTTGAATACGATTCGATATTCGCGTACTCAAGCAAACACACACACACACACACACACGCACGCGCGCACACGCACACACACACGTACATATACACACACACATACACGTACACACACACACATACACGTACACACACACATACACGTACACACACACGCACGCAAAATCACACACACCTACGAACGCACACACAAACACAAGCATTCACAAATGCATAAAGCGCACACACGCACACACACACATGCGCGCACACAAACAAAACACGTACAAAAACATATACAAATACACGCAAAAACATACGCATACACACACATACAACACACACACCCACAGAGACACACACATACAAACTATATATATCATACACACAAACATGAACAAATTTATGCAAGGACCAATTTCAAGCAGACTTTCCATATAACTGGTTGTCTACACATAAAAAACACTAATGAAATTATCACCTCGGATTAAACAATAATGTCTACTAATAATAATCATATTAAGAATTTATAATCATGTCTTTTAATAATGAAAATAACCATATTACAAATAATTAATAAAAAGGTTAATTCTTCTGTGTGCCGTGTACCTTCAGGATGTGGGCAATCGTGGCTCCCAAAAACACTTTTTCCTTCATAAGTAAGTTTTGTTTTATCCTCATCTCTTCCAATCCCTGTTCTGCTATCCATTTATATAAGTTCATTAAGTAGGTTTCCCTTTGTCCATCTTCCCTTCAATATATCCCGTGTCAAATTCTCCAAGTCACCTTTCCTGATTATATGTCCTAGAAATTTCAACTGTTTCTTTCTGATTCTAAATATATGCATCCTTTTTTGGTTTTTATTTTCCTTAAAACTTCCTCGTTACTCACATGTTCAGTCTAAGATTTTCTCAATATCCTTCCTTGGAATCATATTTCTGTTGCCTCAAGTCTCTACATTTGTGAGGAGATTGTCCAACATTCACTGTCATATAAGAGGGCCGATCCCACAAAACGGTTTAGCATTCTTTTCTTCGTTTCTAATGAACTTTCCCTGTTTCTTCATACACTGCTTAAATTTTGGGAGACATCTTACTTCATTAAATGCGCTTTCAGATTTCAGTATCTTTTCTTCTCATGGTAATCCGTAATATTAAAATGTATAATAATAAACCAAATTTTAACCAAACAAGACTAATTATCCACTCAGTGCGTTCATATTAAATTAGAAGTCTGACTTTTTTTACAAAGTTTTTACCCTGTACAAAGCCTAAGAGCCTCTCGAGATAGAGGGTTACAGAGGGAAGATAACGGTTAACCCTAAACTTGAACAGGTTAAGATTGTAGTGATCGGAAAAGCATCCATTTGGGGATCGGTTCCACAGATCTGTGGTTCGTGAGAAGCTACTCGAGTGGAACTTACATCTGACCAATGGAATACGAAGGGAATGAGGTGATTTAAAACAAGACATATAGCGATAAATGTTGACCCATAGTCATCTGTTGATTAACCGTTTTCTACGATCAGCCATTTGCAGGTTATTTAAAGCCAGAAAATATTTTTTAATTATAAGAATCTTTCCTTCAGATAATAACGGTTTAGTAATACAAGTATTTACTATTTAACCCATAGCTGGCGGAGAAGAGGTGGATTTATACATTTCCTAATGGTATTTGTGCATAAGTGAATATAACGAACACGATGGGAATTCGAACTCGGCTCTCCAATTAATAACTCCGAGATATTATCCATTACACCACCCGCAGATCCAAGCTAACAGCACCTGGTATTCCCAAACGGTCACCCAGCTAAGTAGTGATCAGGCTTAACTTCAGTGCTTTGCTTAACTTCAGTGGTTGTACGTAAACCGGATAAACTTTATATACATTCATTAATGTTCAACATTATGATAATAAAGAAGTACCTCAACTAATTTTCACTAATTTTCGATACCGAAGGTTGAATAATTTTTTTTTAAAGACATTCTTGAAGCTTTCTTTTTAGCTTTAATTGAAAGCTAAATAATTACATTTACTATTTCCAATAAGCAAAATTCTCTGGTGCATTTCAAATAGAAATTAACTTGATTGGAATCATAACTTTTCAGTTAAATCATTAAAATCATCCATTTTCGACAGATTTTGACATATTGGTAAGCAAATGTTAATCCTCGGTTTTAAAAATCTTGCAAAAAAATATATATTTGTGACACGTTATTGGAGGAAAATTAGCAAATTTAATGTTAAATTAATATGATTTGAAACAAATATTACTTATAGCATAAAACGTAATATACAAGCATTTCTTAACCACAGGGTCTTGAATTGACATAAATTTATGAAATCGAAGTGAACGATTTTTTTTTTTAACTATATAGTAATTTTTAAAAATTAACATAATATTTTCAGCATTTATTTAATATTTTATTGAATTCTAGTTAATTTTGTTTATAAAAATTGCTTGAAGGTGCTTTCTGAAAAATAATAATTTTTAAATACTATAAAATTTTCTTAATTTAAAATTTTAATAACTTAGATAATAATGAAATATCATCATAGATATAACTCACTAATTTATGAAATGTTATAGTATTTTATTTATTATTAATTTATATTTTTAATATCTTACTTATTTTTTCATTTTATTCTTTATTATTAATTGTTATCATGACGGTTATGAAATGTTAAAGTTATTTTATTTGTTAAATTTTTATAGTACTTTAAATTTTAGTATTAATTACGTAATTGTTTACACTTTAATTATTTTATTTAATATATATATATAAAGTGTGTAAAAGACTTTTGGAAATATTTTGTGACCCTGTAAAGGGCCGTTTTTATCTTGCTTCTTTAATCATTCTTATTGTTGGGCTAATTCTCTAGATACAGGTCCTGCATAATATAGCGCCAACTTCGTATTTGTTCAATTGATATTTGTCAACTATATCATTGAGATAGGAAATCCTATACAATGGATTTACAAAACTCATGATTTACCCGACATAATAACGGTTTACATCGTCAATGTCCAAATATTTCTGATGGCACGGCCAACTATGTTACCGTTGAGTATTTCATCCAGGTCTGAATACTCAATAAGCAAAGAAGAAACTGACATCTTTCAAATTCTTTAGATTTTTCTGGATCATGGCGTTTTTCCTTTTTTTTCCAGCATCTTCTTCAGCCCAGTCTTCTGTCTGCTGTACACCAGTGCCAACTGCAAGTAATAACTGTGCTGTTCAGCATCCAGATCATCGATGAATTTTCTTACTCTATTGCATTTGGCCTTGATGACATTACTTATGCTGGATACACAAGAATTAGGCGCACGCTTATTTCTTTCACAAAATTCACCGATGATGCTTTCAGCTAGCATGGTGTGCTGCCTCACCGGTGTTAACACTGACTTGGAAGAAGCTTCTGCCGTGGTGAACGACTTTTCATACTGACCGCTTAAAACTTCCACAATCTCTTTTAAACAGGCAATTATCGTTTTTTAGAAATAAAAGTTAATTTGCGGGGGGAATCAGTAGGGAGTCTCTATCTTTCTTTAGTAATGTGCCTCCAAAGAAGTCCTTGTTAAAGAACAAAATATCTATGGTGGCCTCGCTTAGTACTTTCAGATTTTCAATGACTCCTTTGACGATATTCATTGTGTCGATGGGATCTTTTGAGGTATTTACATTGATGTAGAAGGTACTCATCCAGGATCCTGATAGCATCTTCCCTATGATACCCAGCAGTTGCATCTCGACGACAGCGGCTTCTTCCGTACATAACAACTGCAACCTTGAAATGGTTTCACTGGTAAAGGAAAATTCCAAGACAAAATTTTTGCACAGTTCGAAAATGAGAAAATAAGTTGCACCTAGATAAAAAAAATTATATGCAACCGATTCCTTCGGAATCTAGGGATTAGGGAAAAAGGAAACCTTTGTTGTTGAAAACAGAACTTCATTGTGTTAACAAGTCTTAATTTATCACTATATCTGAGGAAATTCATGGCCACAATAAATCGCCATGCTAGGCATTCACTCACATTTGAAGTTCACAGAGTGTAGGTCTCGCGATTCCTCAGGACATTCCTTCTCTTCGATGTAACTTCATTCAATGGATGTTAATTACAGTATAGTTCTGTAATTTGAATCTACCACTCTTTTTCTATTAATGAAACCGTCAAATTGTTGACGGGAGCCCGGTCTGTTAAAGAGCATTTCATTTTCGAAAGTATGTGTTTTAAATTGTCATCAGCACTTATGCCCGTAGACAGTGAGCCTACTTTAGCTAAGTTCTTGATGCAGTCACAAATATGGTGCTTGTAGTCCTGTGCACACCCTCCAGGAAGACGTTCCAGCGACACAAAGATGAAAGGATAATGGCGTTGTTAAGATCATATGGTTCACGTGGATTCCATCTTTTGTCATAGAATCGAAAACTAAAGTGCAGTTTTCTGCACTTCACATTGCATCAAATATCTTGACATCTGAAAGGAAGCAAAGCTCTCCCACCATTCTGTAAACAGTTGTAGAACTTTTGTCCGAGGAGGAGGGTTCCATGGACAATGTTTTCAAAATAGATCCCAACAATTCCCAAAAAACACGAGAAGCAGGACCTCCATTTAACAGTCATAATGGAGTTTCATGACAGTGAACAGATTGGAAATATTTTGCTTTTTCTTCTGAAGTTCTTTTATTCATTTTCCATAAGTTGTAGAAGACAGAGTTGCAGTAGAAAGGGTTGCACTTGCAGCGGACAGGGTTGTAGTTGCAACTGGGGTGGCGGTCAGAGTTAATATAATATGTAAATATGTAATAATAGTAGATGTAGCATTAGCTGCAAATGACTTAGGTCAACTTCCAACTGATTGGCCACCATTTTGCATCTTTTTCAAATTCTGAGAAATTTCTTCCTGCATTTCTTTCTTTGTAAAATGCAAGAAGATTCCGAAGTGAACTCAATGTAATTGGAAGGAAACAATTTTTGGCATTCTCCAGAGAGTGCCATTCTCATATCTCCTGTCAGGTTTCATATTTTTGAGAAAATTCAAAAAATATGTCCACACAAAATTGGTTGTTCACTTTTTATGCAGCTGTAATGTTTCAATTTTCTTCAGTTCTCTCCATCGAACAGTTAAAAAATTAAAGTTAAGTAAGCAAGAAAATTAACACATTCATTTGGAAAAAATTGTAATAATTAAAATATTCATTAATCTTAATACTATCTAATAGTTAATAATTTTTTTTTAAACAATTGCTTAAAATTTAACAATTATTTTAAAATAATTAGCGATCAGTCAATTTTGCTACGTGAAGCAAACAATTTTCTCTTATCTTCAATACAAAAATTTTGAACACTCGGTTTGAAAACTATTCACAATTAATCAAAATGAGAAAACTAATTCAAATGTGAATAAAATAAAGTATAAAATTAATTAAATTAAGCATTAGGTTTGAAATTAAATAAAATGTTGCCTTTCAAACGTTTTTTTATCAAAATAACTTTAATTAACTTTAAAAAAGTCAAGTAAAAACTATTAACAAGAAACATTATTTTTTATGAAATAAGAGATAAATAAAAATAATTTGAAAGGAAGTTTCAAAATGACACGCAAATTAAAAAATATGAACGTCAAACAGAAATTGAATAAGAAAGATTTAATTTATGCTAAAGTAAAAATTATTTTTAGTAGAACTATATTGGGTTTCGTCTTTAAGTTCTTTCTTAACTAAGAGAAACTAAAAAATTACTTTATTGTAAATTGAAGTATGACCCACACTAAAATGATTGCATAAAATAAAAATATTTTGTGAAATAGGAATTAAAATTAAAACCTATTTCAAAATTTTGAAGAGATCATTTGCAAAGCCTCTTGAGACGTAAACACGATGAAACAAAGAAATGAATAATGAAATATAAAAAAAAAAATACAGACAGCCAAAAAGATCATTGTATTTTTTTTTCAGCAAGGGGAGGAAAGCCATAAAACACGTGACCTTTTAATGATAACGTCATGTATGGACTATCATACTTACAAAAATGGCAATGTTTATAAACTAAAAAAAATATATTAAAAAACTTGGTGCAAAACGACTTTTATTAAGCTTTCTATTTTTGACTCATAAATATAGTTTTAACCTAATAACAGTATTACCTAATTTACATAAAAGAATTCAGAATTTTAAACGGTTTATATATTATAAATTATTATAATTAAAATAAAAAATGAAAACAATTCTTATAAAAATTAATTATTCATCGAAAAAATTTGTTTTCTTAAGACAGTAGTGTCCGTAATAAATGTTATTTATAAACGTAATTAAAAGTTTGTCTAATTAAATAATGTCAACAGTTTTCTTGCATTTTTTATTTTAAGATTCGGAGCAGATTTTCTGGAAATGTGTAGTAGTTTGAAAAAAAAATGATGATTTACATTATCTAAGGAGACCTGCTTTTAACTAAAAAATTTTTTCTACATAATTTAATTTTCTCGAAATTTCATTAAATTAAGTGAGAGTAATATATGTAAAAAAAAAAATTAACCAAGATTTAAAAAAATGATAACAAAAACAATTTCATTCATTTGTTCATTAAAATCCGACAATTATTTGATTTTTGCAAGAATTTTCAAATCAATGTATTTTTCACCTGAAAAAAGCGCTATAACCCTAATCATAAATATTACGTAGACCGCTGATGTAAAAAAAAAACAAGATTTTTAACCAAAATTTCGAATGAGCTAGAAATGATTAGAAAATTAATAAAATAATAAAACTATTTTGGTCTTTCCCCTTAATAATAACACAAACATTTTGACATAAAATCTTGTTTTTAATAAGTTTAGGACCTTTTATTATCACGCTATGCTGTTTTTCAGCGAAAAAGTGGAGATACCTAATATTTACTAACCGAAATAATAACCAAATTATTAATAATCATGGGAACAATTAATTAATAATTAACCTATGTCTAACCCAACGAATCGTATTAGTCAGTGATGATTCTTTAATGAAAAAAACAATAATAAAATTTAGATAGGCAATTTGATAAATGTGTCAGCTGGAGGATAAACATCTGAAAAATAAACTCACTTGCATAAGTTTTTTGAGAAATTAAGCCATTTTCTTTTTATAACACAAATTGTTCGGTTGATTTTGTTTAGCGGCATATCAACTTTTATGGGTTATTTAATATCAAAATCAAAATATTTTGAAAACAATTTTATTTCTTCAACTAAATATATTTTGAACGCAATTGTATGCCTTCAATTACAGATAAAATGTATTGTTTGTCATTTTGCTTTAAATATGTATTGTTGGTAATTTGACTATAAATTATATTTTTATACTTTCATAATGTTTTGTCCTTGTTTCGGGGTACACTATTTTCCCATAGGTGGGACTCTAACAGGTGCTATCACCCCGGGTCAGGGTGGACCTGAGAACAATAGCAATTAAAAGGTGAATACACGTTTCCCAAATTCGTCATTCTCCCGATCAGAGGCCATACTACCGAATATAGTCTATTGTCAGCCCCAGGATTACTATAACACAGATAATAGCATTTGACCCACGATAAAAAGGTTCTCTTTCTCTACCGTTTATATACGAACCTTTTTATCGTGGGTCAAATGCTATTATCTGTGTTATAGTAATCCTAGGGTTGAGGATAAACTATATATAAACGTATATTTAAATATACGGCAGAGAAAAAAAGAAGCACTGCGAAAATGCGTCACTGAACAATATATCTTTTTCTATGTTCCATCCATTCAGGACACGGGCGATCAACTTCCTAGCCTTTGTAGGGCTTAGTAGCATTTGTCTTTACACAATCCCATCTATTTCCGTTCCGCCATCCATTTACAAAAACTCATGTGGCCATCTTCCTCTTCTTATCCATTTTACTTTCAATATGTCATGTTAGTGCCAAATTCTTCGAGCCTTTCTACTACATTATGTATTCATGTAATTTCAGCTGACCCTTTCTTCTGCTGGGTATAACATACAGTGAGTATATTTTACAGGAAAAACACTTCCAAGTTAGCAAAATGACTTTGCTGCAACATTACATAGAGGTTGTGAAAATGTTCTTTTTGTAAATTCTTCTTGTAAAACTTATTTTTAATCATTTCACCCCAAGGAAGGAGATAGTGCCACTAAGACGCAGGTGATTACAGGGAGTGAAAGAGAATGAGAAAACTTTGGTGAGGAGAAGTGAGTAAAAAAAAACAATAAAGTAACAGAATTAAGGAAGACAGAAGATAGCAAATGACGTTGGGTTTAAAATTTTGAAGATTGTAGGTGGCAGGGAATCATGAAATTGGAAGGGAGTTCAATAGGTGAGAATTGAGAGAGAAGAAACTATTTGAATAGAACTTACGGTTTCATCTAGCTAGTTCAATCCTGAAACCGTGATACCTAGTTGCCAATCTAGTAGTGCACTTAAATTCATGCAGTCGAGGCAGTAAGGAAAAAAAAAGCTCAACATGGAAACATTTGTAGAAAAGACAGAGGGAAGTCACGTCACGTCTGTGAGAAAGTGACTGAAGTCGAGATACTAGGTCAGAATCGATTATATCACAAACCTTCTTTGAATTTTGTCAAGAATCTCGAAATGTACTGTAAGTAAGAATACGTTGCCACATGACGTTACGTTAACAGAATCTCTATCTATAAAAGGCAGGATGTGTGTGTGTGCGTAACGAATGCACGGCCGCAATTTTCGACGGATTTGCACCAAAATTTACATGCACATGCTCCAAGTTAGCGAGAAGGCCAAGATCAACTTTGCATTTCCCAACTCCCATCGATAGTGGAAATAATCGATTTTTTCATGCTTCTACGGCAGTTTTCATGTAGTTTGTGGAGTGAAAGCCCATAGCTGGCTGCCACGAATAGGCAGGAAGATTTTATTGGCCAGCGTGAGAGCCAACAGCTGACTGACACGAATGTTAACTAGCATGCTAGCATGTAAAAAAAAACAAAAAAAAAACGATAGCTGCATTCGTCACAAGTGGGAAAAATTTAAATCTGCATGGCACTTTACTCCAGTTGGCTCATTCGCTTGCTTAAACTCAACGTTGATTCTGATTCCGCAGAACTGGGTTGGGTGTGAAAAAAGTATTTGTTGTAAACATTCTTTTTTCATTCGGTTTTTCCAGTTACGAGTCCTTTTTTTTTTTTAAAGCTGATCGTTTTGTGTTCATTTTGTTTAGTTCTTTTTTCGTAACAGATTTAATGTTTAGTATAGAGCTTAGAAAAAATTCGCAGTGTAAGCAAGAAGTAAGGCATGTAGCAACATCAGCACGGCAAAGAGCACTCCTTTAAAGGCAAGGAAGGGCAAAAATATTTTAAGTCAAGTGATAGCGATTGCTGTATGAGTCGTACGATTTTGGAATCAAGCACGGGCAACGCCGGGCTATGCTGCTACTATGAATATAATAAATTCAAGAAAGATATATAGAACATGGATTCCTAATCTAAATTAATGATTCTCAATTAAAAAATTTTATACGTTCCATACATATTGTTAACTGAAGAAAAGTATTATGATTTTATTTGATCAGTGTAGAAGTTTTCGGATACAGCATTTGGCATCGTGACCAAAACGATGTGGCACCATTAAGGATAAAAGGTCAGTTTCGGATCAGGAAAATAGTTGATGGCAAAGTTACAGTAATATCGCCACAACGTCATATATTCCCCGATCAAAATACAACATGTCTGCAACGTTGCAAGAACGTTCCCTGTTAGCTATACATACTATTCTGAGAGAATATCACACTGAACAACAGACACAACAGATGTCAGCCACAGAGAATAGTGCACAGGAAAATAGACATGTTACAAATATATTGGTCAGCGAAAATACCTCATTGAAAATAGACACACTTCAGATATCAGCCAGCGAGTATATACCGTACAGAAAAAAAACACGCATGCAACACACAACGATAATTCTTCACTGAACAACAGACATATAGACCCGAATCAAAAAAAAAAAAAATAGCATACACAAACATACTACACTAATCTCTTAGCGAGAATACAGTGCGAAATAAAACGCACACGATATATCAGTTAGAGAAAAGTTTGCATGGCATTCATAGGTCATAAAAGATATGCATATTTTTTTTTAATATTTTGTTTTATCTACCAGTTTTTTGTTAAACTTTTCTTCCCAGACAAGACGGTAATGTCACTAAGACGCAAGGAGTTACTGTGAGTAAAAGAGAATTATAAGACTTTAGTGAAGAGAAAGAACAATAAAAGAACAGGAATCAGGAAGAAAGAAGATGGCGATTGGTGTTACATTTAGATTTTTGAAGATTGTAGATAGTAGGGAAGCAAGAAACCGGAAAACAATTCCGCAGACGATAAATATTAGAATAGATCATACAGTTGCATCTAACTGTAAAACAGTATGACTCACTTGTCAATCTAGTAGTAAACTTAAATTCATACAGTCGAAGCACCAAGTAGAAAAGCCAGAACAATTGTCATGAAAATATTTGTAGAAAAGATAGAGGGAAGCCACATCACGGCGGTGGGAAAGTGACCGATCTCGAGATGCCATGATCGATTACATTACAGGCATTTTTGTACTGTGGTTCTCGACCTTTTTTTAAACTTTGGACCAATTTTACACTTAATTTTTTTTGTGGACCGCTATAATCACTCGATAAGTTCTAACAAAAGCTAAAAACTTCAAATTCAATTATAGAATTAAATCCTTAAGTCCTTAGTCCTGTTTCATTTTCAAGCGAATTTTGGAATAACGTATTTTCAAATTTACTGAGTTCTATAAGTACAAACATTCATAATAGTATTTTCTAAGGAAAAATTCAATCATTTTGACAATTATAATTAAGCATATACCTTTATCTATCGAAAAGAGAATAAGTACAAATTCATTAAGTGAGAAGATTTTCTATGAACATATTAATTTCTATGATAAAGCTCTAAAAGATAGTGGCTACAAAATCCCAAAACTAAATTACATAAAAAATGAAAATGGAAAGCACAGAAAAAAAAATAAGTAGAAAAATAATTTGGTATACACCCCCATACAACCAAATGGTAAAGAACAAATTAGGATAAAAATTCCTTGTATTAATCGTTAAACATTTTCTTAAAGATAGTAAACTCAGTACTATTTTCAATAAAAATACCCTAAAATTAAGTTACAGTTTTACTGAAAACAGAAATATTTATTAAGAAACATAGCATCTTGAATAAACACTTAGACCGAGGCTAAAGAAATTTTGAAGTTTTTAGTTTCTGTTTTGAAACATGGTAATTCCTGTGTAGCGATGGAACCATATTTTTAAATTAGTAAATTTATTTATTTATATATATATATATATATATATATATATATATAAATATTTATAAATTAGTAAATTTTTATATATATATATATATATATATATATATATATATATATATATATATATTATAAATTTACTAATTTAAAAATATGGATCTAACAACAAAATTGTCCAATTGTTAGATTAACCACTGAAACGTTGTATCTAAATGATTAAAGATATATTATTGGAATTCTCCGAGGTTTTATTAAATTTTTGGACTCTACTTTGCGCAGTAAGAATGTATAATTTCTCTCTAAGCCTAATTAAAGTATCGTGATGAAATCAATCATGAACGGAAATGACGTCATTAATTGATCATAGCTAAAGATCGAAACCTCATGAAATATTGAAATAAAGTTCATATATATATATATATATATATATATATATATATATATATATATATATATATATATATATATATAATTCCAGGATCATTTTCTAACTTACTCAAGATGAACTTCATCCTCTCTAACCTTTTAACTTTCTGTACTAGGGTAACAATCTACCTCCCAGGTTTCACGTATGATTTCATTTCCAATTTATTTTCATTGCTCTTTGGTCTATCATAGGGGGGAAACTTCTCTCTCACGCGCTAAACGTCTTATGAATTAAGTTGAATCTTTTCTAATTGATCTCTTTAACTCTATGTTGAAATTATGATCCCTCTTGCTGATGTGATCTCCTGATCCAGCTTTCCTCTCTACTGTTCCCTCTTTTTTTTAACTTATTCACCGTTCTCTGGCTGGTTCTTGAATGAAATTTGAAGATGGAAGCCAGAGTATGAACGTTGGTACCAGTAATAATAACAGCTCAGTTGGGAAGACAGTGGGTCTGGCACAAAACAATTTTAACCTGTTCTTTTTTTAGCTGAATAACCCAACGGGTTTTTCAGTGAATCTTACGACAAATAGTGTCATGATGGCTAAAAGTCTTATATGAAAACCTGGAAAAAAGAAACTCAAATAGTTTAGTGTATTTTAGATATGAAACATTTTTTAGGATGGATAATTATGCTGTTACACGATATGGACAATTTTGCTGTTACATATATATATATATATATATATATATATATATATATATATATATATATATATATATATATGAATGAAGGGTACTGAAAAGTCTTGGATGGGCCCAACACTCAATCTGACAAATTTGAATAATATACGTAATAGAAAATAACGTGTCGGGGTAAATTACTTTTCTACAAGTGAATGAAAATATATTTTCCCAGGGAACAAATAGACATTTCTATTTCTTGCTGAGAGAGCTATTAACTGACGCACACTGCATAAGATGGATTGTGGAACAGCAATCAATACATGAGTGTATTTGAAAAATTGCACTAACACGAGACCTATCTATCTATCTATCTATCTATCTATCTATCTATCTATCTATGCATTTTTATATCTATCTGAATATCTATCTACCTATGCATTTCAGTATCTATCTAGGCGTTTTCACATCTATCTATGCGTTTTCATATCTATTTGGATATCTATCTATGAGTTTTCATATCTATCTATCTATCTATCTATCTATCTATCTATCTATCTATCTATCTGTCTGTCTGTGTGTCTGTCTAGCTGGAGAGATTGGTTAGAAAATGTCATTGATTGATTGATTCGTTTTTTACGGCTTATCAACCGGTTTATCTGCGACTTATTCAACTTATTTAAAACCAGAAAATATTTTTAGACTGTTAGAATTTTTTGAGACAATAATGGTTTAGTGATATCAGTCTTTACTAATTAACCCATAATTGCTGTAAGAGAAGTGGTGCCTCCATATCTTTTCCAAGCTATTTGTGCGTAAGTGAATATAACGAACCCAAAAAGAATTGGAACTCGGCTCTCCGATTAAGAATTCCAAGACATTATCCATTAAACCATCCGCACATCCAAGCTTACAACATCTGGTACGCCCAAGCGGTCACCCATCAAGGTACTGACCAGGCACAACGTTGGCTTAACTTCGGTGATCGTATGAAACCGATATTCGAATGTGATGTTGCAGCAAGCCTATTTTTTGTTATTTGGCTGTAGATGAAATTGAAAAAAATAATCGTAACCAATCGGTAAATCTGTTAAGAGCGGAGCATATTTTTGTTAACTACTTTTATAGATTGTAAAATCTGATACGTATATTTCTCTACAAAATGACTTGGATTCATAGACGGTTACAACAAACATTTTTTTTTTGCTTCGGCTTTTCAGTAGACATTCGTTAGTTCCTACTTTCTGATCACGTTTATCAGTGTTCATTGTACATGTGTGTGTAATTTTCTTGTTAGGCATGCGAATCCCAGCGATCAACGAGACGTCAAACACGATCACCGAGCTGGAAAATAAGTCGGCTCGATGTGCTTAGTCATGTTCTGCGCTGACGAAAACATGTCAATTTCTGATCTTAATTTTCGGAAAAATAACGTTTTCCTTTTCGTTGTTCGAGTCATTAGAAGCAAGGAAAGATTTTTTTTCTTTTTTTCCTTTTAATAAAAGAAAGCAAATGTATAGCATTAGGAGATATAAACTTTAGAGATTGATGTTGAAGGGGAGAGGAGACAGAATGAGAGAATTCGTTGGTGGTGGAGGAATCTGTATCTATTTTGTTAATTCGTGTTCACGTACCTATTTTCGTGTTATAGAACGCGTATATAGAAAGGATAAAAAAGAGGTCTGTTTATGAAGATTAGGATTCACTATACAAATTTGCACACTTCTCCGATGTAGGCACATCCATATACAATTTATTGTATATACATTTATATTATATATATATATATATATATATATATATATATATATATATATATATATATATATGTGTGTGTGTGTGTGTAATAAAACAGTTTTTTACAGACAAAGTTTACCTTGTCCGGTAAACGGTTATATTTAAAAAGTGCTCAATGTGCACAATGCAAAAAATCGAAAGTGTAGATCTAATTAATAAAAAAAAAATACAAACACTAAACTTTTCCTCTAGTAAGGTTTCTACCAATGAGGGCTTTGTCAAGTAGTGAAAAGGTCAATTTGTTTTTTAAAGTCCATTTATACACTTTTAGTGTTGGTGGGAAACTGAATGGGAGGAAAGGAGTGAAGCAAGAGTAGCGAAAGTATGTGAGAGGGAAGAAGTGGAGAGGAAAATATAGATATAGAAGTAAATTTGAACAAAATAAACCTTTAGGGTCCTTTCGACCAACGATTTTTCAAAAGGTATTCGTTGGCGAAATACAAACACAATTTGTTTGTTTATTTATTTATTTGTTTGGGTTAATTTGCAACAAGCCACTCCCGCAAAAATAACCGCCAGAACATATTACCCACAATGCACCAATGATCCATATATATAAATAGTCGAGGAAACATCCAGCATTCACGGCCTGACGATTGAGTCTAGCATGAAACATCCTCTCGCCCCTGAATGTTGATTTCAATATTCACTTTTATATTTATATTCACATACGTTCTATCTCTGATATTGAGCACTTTATCCCATAAATATAGCACACCTTCAAACTATATTTCTTCATATATATATATATATATATATATATATATGAATATATATATATAAATAAAATATACATATATATATATATATAAATAAATAAATATATATATATAAATAAATAAATATATATATATATATAAATATAAATATAAATAAATATATGAATATATATATATATATAAAAATAAAATATATACATATAAATAAAATATACATACATATATATACATATATACATACACACACACACACACACACACACACACACACACATATATATATATATATATAAATGCAAAATAAATAAAAAATATAAATAAAAAAATAAATAAACATATAAATATATAAATAAAAATATATATAATTTTTGACATCTCATTCGGGTTCATATTGCTTTAGATGAATTTACTTCAGAACTTTCATTAAAAAGGTGCCTTTGTCTAGATATAGCATAATCGCCAGCTTTTCTTCCTGACACAATCTCCATAATATATTTCCAATACTCTACGGCTTGGCTTTTTTTTTTCAAAATACTACAACATATATTAGGGTTTTTTCCATTTTTATCTTTTAGCTCTCACACGTGTAAAGCTAGTTTTGTATAATGCTTCTAGCTTAAATGATGAAATATTGTTATACTCTTTTTTCTTAAAGCTGGCTTCGGTACACACAAAATACATTTTATTTTGTCTTTTTAAACAAGTAACCTTAGCCTAGAGAAGATAGAGAAACTATAAAATAAAAGACCAGACCTGATTTTCAAACGAAGGAACAGAAACAAATACCTACAAGGTTATCTGCAAACATAATGTGACCCAAAAGATGAATTAAAACCCCATAACCTAATAAAGTTTACATCAAATACCAAAATACACGGAATAGAAATATCAAAAAAAAAAAAAAAATAAAATAAAAAAAATAAAATAATAAATAAATTTATAAATAAATAAAATTAAAATTTATAAATAAATAAAATTAAAATTTATAATTAAATAAAATTAGCTCATGACCACAAATAAACCATTAGCTGTAAACAAAAAGGACTGAATAGTGCCAGTTTTCCTCCTTCTACTTTCCTAAATTCTCCAGAGACTTATATATACTGCCCGCTAAAGGAGTAGTATCACTTGGTCTGAATATTTAACTGATGTGTGAAAATGACAGTCACCATGCATTTGTACAATCTATCTATCTATCTATCTATCTATCTATCTATCTATCTATCTATCTATCTATCTATCTATCTAGTGGATGTTTTGATCGTGCTGTCTATAGATTAAACCTTGCCCATTTTCGGACCTAATTATCTGTTTTTGCAATGCCTCTGAAGGAGGGTGGAAGATGCGAGACGACATCCAAAAATAGTCGCGCAAAATTCTTCGGCCATCTGACCTTACCTTTTTTTTTATTTTGTTCCACCGTTAAAAGGCAAATATTTTTTTCTGACGAGGACCGATTTTTTCTATACATAAGGTAAAATTCTGAATCGAATTCTTGCATTCATTCATTACTTGAAATCATGGTATATGTTTCTGAAGAAATAGAGTGAAGATGGTCAAGAATATGAAATAGCGAACGATCGCTAAGGAACTTGGAATGTCAAGAAGCGTCATTTCAGAAATCCTCTCGAAAACTCAAAGCACTGGTAGCACTACGGTCGCTTTTCAAAGCTGCTGCATATGATAATAAGGAGACTGACCAAGACAGCAAAAAGTGAAAGAAGACCGATAGACAAGTAATGGATTAGTGCGATTTTTAATTTGGTGTCTGTAGATAAAACTAAGTGCATCCTTTAAGAACATGGACTGAAGCGTTTCATTTCAAGGTAACATTTAGTCAAAGTGGTATGAACAGTAAGATGCTGATGATTGGAATAAGATCCCATATAATGATAAAACGAAAATGGAACTGAATTCCAATAAGTTAATTTGTCAGAAATCCGACTTGAAAGCGAATTGATCAATGTTACGCATCGAAACCAGTGAAATTTTGGGAGGTAAGAATCTGATGCTTTAGGGCTGCATAAAAAGGGACGGTTTAAGAAAATTGATTAAAATTAATGATAGCTTGAATAAGGAGAAATATATTCCGTTGTTGAAGGAACATTTGATTGACTTGGATGACGGGGAAATTTTTTAGCATTACAGACGTCCATATCACATATTGCATGTAACACAACTGAAACTGATAGATGAATGTTTCTCCGCACTGAAAGATTGTGCAGATTAGAGCCCTGATTTAAATAATGCATGAAATGTTGCCGGAAGTAATGAGTAAAATACATCAGATGAATCCACGTGATCTTGAATTGTGGGAGCCCAACAGAGAAAGGTGTCTAGTACCTGTAAAGATGACAAACGATTTGTACTCATCCCATCACAGGCGCATTGAAACAATTATCCAAGCTACAGGAGACCATAGGAAATATTAACTTTTGAAATGAGCATTAATTATATAATAAATTTTCATTACAGATATTTTTCTGTTTTAAAACACAGCGTCTTCGTTTATATAATATGGCCGAAATATTTTGCACGGTCATTTTTAGGCGTAGTCTCCATGTTTCAGGTTCCTTCAGAGCCCTTGCAAAAATATGGTGATATGGGCAAAATTTTATCTGTAGAGAGCACAATAAAAACTTCCACTCATAAGATAGCAACTATTAGAAATTCACAATAGTTTAAAATGGCCTCAGACTTTTGCACGTGACTATACACACACGCACGCACACACACACATATTAATCACACATACACAAATATAAATATATTCATATTGCCATGGACTTGTATGTGTCAAGATTACAAATGTGAAGATTTGCATCTATGGGATGAGATTTTTTCAAAATTTAGCAATTTTGTTTAACCCGTTCAAGACTGAATTTTTCCTCTTGACCAGTTTTAAGAAAATTGCAATTCAAATTCAATACGCAAGTTCCACCATTTGTATCATAAATATTCAGGCAGGATTACGTTCAGGTTATGTGGTAGAGGCATTTTTCCTTTAAGAATATATGGTTTTATTCGTTTCCATAGAAACCAAATGTAATAAAATGTTCATATCGTATTTGGAAGGCTAGATCTTGCCGATCATTCTAAAAGAGTTACAATAATATATTTTTGCCGTAACTAATTTAATACAACGAAGTAAGTGAAGTTTACTTTTTTATAATCTACGTGATTTAATTGAAGTTAGTCAAAAATATATAACTATGCTTAAACTTTGGTTAGCTACTATAATACACTAAATGTATCCTCATATGTATATAATAATTTCTGTGTATGTTCATATCTATTCAGCTCAGGTAATAGTCAGTATTTTGGATATCGATTTTCATGCTAGACAAGCCCTAACACATTTAAATACTGTTGTGAGATCGTAACATACCTACAACATGGACTCTTCCAGGACTATATAAAGTATGCGACATAACACTCTAGAGAGAAGAAGAAGAGGTGGAGAGAGAGTATTCTAACACCCTAATATCAGCCGCGTACGACTACCAATATTGGACACTAGCACATAGTAAGCTCCGCTTACACTTACACTATCTTTGTAACCTTTTTGTTTAATATATCTTTCTTACCTCTAATCCGTGTTCCGTGTTTTCCTTCCGTGGTCCCAACTTTGGGTCCACATCAAATACACAATCCCATTATAGTGTTAAAGGTAAAACCTTATAATACAAGGTTTTATGTACTTATATTGATTGATTGATTGAATTATTTGTTTGTAAGGCTTATCAAACCTTATAGGTTATTTAAAGCCAGAAAATATTTCAGATTCCGAGAATTTGTTTGGTGGGGGAAATTAATTTTGAGATAATACTGGTTTAGTGATACAAGTCTTACTAATTAACCCATGTATGATTGCAGAAGAGATCGAGTCATACCTTTTCTATGGTTATTTGTGCCTAAGTGAATATAACGAACCCAATGTTCCATTACACCAACCGCACAGCCAAGCTTAAAGCACCTGGTATTCCCAATACTGACTAGACTCAACGTTGCTTAACTTCGGTGTTCGTACGGTCCTCGTTTCAACGTGATATGACCGTAAGCCATATGTGCTTATAGTTAATCAAGTATTTTTTTTAATAAACCTACACTACCGGATGCTTTTAGAAAGATATAATTAATACCGAATTTTTATTTTGTTACAGTTAATGCCAGATTTTAACGGAGGGCGTTAATAGATTAATCCAACAGCAATAGCATTTAGTACACTTTAGTACTTGTAAAATTTGTAATATTTTATTATATAAATAACCCCTTCTACTTCGTACACGCATATTGTTGTGTTAGTCTGTGTTTTATATGTGCGCTTTAGGTAAAACATCACCAATTTAACAATTGAATTTTTGTTTAAACAAATTAATATTATTGAGAAATGTTTAAATAACCCGTTTATAAGATATATCCGCCATTATGCTTTTCTAAGCGAAGCTTAGATGCGGCACAAGGCCGAAAGTATGGGACACGTAATGAAGATCGAACTTACTATTTAGTCTTAAATGAGCTAGCGAGACAACCTTGCTAACCATTACATAACATCGAAGTGCCCTGCGATATATCCACTATGGATTAGTTGTCGTTTTAATTTGGGATGAAAGTTATTTCTAATTATCTGAAATTAATGGTAAATCTATAAACGTGGTTGTTTGTGTGTATATATATACAGCTATGTATTTGTGTTAGAAAAAAACATTTATGAAGAAGAACCCCAAAATATTGTCATTGTTGGGGATTTTATTCAGTGATAGAGAATAATGAAATCGTAGGAAGCATTTTAAGTGTTAAGATAAAAACATGATTGTGTAGAAGAAAGATAAAACAAGGAATAAATGAAAACAAAATCCTGTTAATTTTTCTGGTGATATAAAAAATACCACTTACCGCTGACTTTCTAAGTGGGTGTTCAAGCTTTTCTCAATTCAGACACGTTGACAGACTTCATTCATTCCTAATCAAGAATGTTAAATATTTTACGTGATCAGAATTAAATAGAGAGAATGTTCCGTTTTTACATAGACCAATGGCAACCTAAGAAAGTCTTCCCATATAACAGTTACAGAAAGAGTAGGCTGGCAAAATGGTAAACCCTACTGTGCTGGTCAGAACTTTGACGACCGGAACTGAGTGGGGCTGGCCTGACAGTGATGAATTGCAGTTATTTAAATTTAATATAAGACCAAAACGTCACGAAGACAATTAGTACGGTTGCGGGAATAGAAGAGTGAAAATAATTCGCCAATCCTAGATTCCCCAGTGAGACAGACCAGCACCTAGTTATGGGTAGTCGGCCAACCTAATAATATCTACCCTCTCTCTCTCGTTTAGTTATGGGTAATCGGCCATCCTATTAATATCCACCCTATCTCTCTCTCTTGTTTCCTCCTATAAACAATGCTACAACTAGTGCCCTCCTCCCCAATCGAAATAAAGCAAGGAAAATTGTACATTGTCCATTCACTTTAAGATGCAGCACTGAGTCCTGGAGAATTGTTGAAAGTCAGAGACAACACTAAAAAGCAACATTGCAGCTCGTACTCTTCCCCGCGCGTTTGTGATGCGGTTGTGCGTGTCCACGATCTCGTTAGGCCAAGGCGAAGTCCGTTTTTGCTCGAAGTTGTTTGCGACTCGAAAAAAGAGAAACGAAATCAGGTCATCAGTTTAGGTGCCACCAGATGAAGTAACGAGACTTGGAATTTCGAGGCTTCTATACGAAGTCACGTGAAATATGAGCGCCTCTGCTTTGATAACGGATATGTCAGACACGACACATGTGGCAATCGTACCACGTGCTAAGTTAATTTTTTATATTGAAACATGGAAAGATTATTTTGTTATTATTTCCTTCTTACTATTTTCATCAATAATATAATACTAACCAGCACGATACGATAGTCTCGACGCAATTTTCTAATGTTATGTACATGCAGGTCTTACTCAATAGTTGCATCCTGAGTAGTAAAACTTTTACATATTTACCTAACTCACTGCAATAAAATAAGAATTTTATTTCGAACTAAGGCTTCTTTGAAAATTTTAAGCTTTTGTTTAAAAAATAAACATTTTAAGACCCTGATAATATTGTGTGGATTATCAATTCGCTAATGTGTTATAGATCATGCAAAAGCATTTAATAAAGTACGTTACAAAGAACTATTTGAACTGCTAGGTAAGCTTGATTTATTTGGGAAAGATAGAATTATTCTGAACATATTCTGTGAGCAAACCGCTGCATACTAAAAGAGAATTCAGTCAATGCACAAAATTAGAAAGGGGCGTAAGACAAGGATGTGTCTTCTCATTAGACTTATTCAAGATTTAGTGTGAATCTTTAGAGAATTAGAAGATCTACCAGGCTTCATTATTGGCGGCCACAATCTTAACAACATTGTATATGCAGATGACAGTGCCGGTAAAGAAAGGAAAGTAAAGAAACACTTACAGAAGGTAGTAACAGAAAGCAAGAAGAAAAGACTAAACATCAATTGTAAGAAACTAGAATGTATAGTTAACAGCAAAAAGATTAGCACAATTTACGAATTACAAATCTGAGATACCAAAATAAACCAAGGATAAAAATTTAAATATCTGGGAATTGTTTTAGCCGACGACGGAAATGCGTCACCAAAATCTACAAACAAACACATACAAACAACCTTTCTACTTAATAATAAAACAAGGATACCAGGATACCTAAAAAGAAATTAAGCATTCATTGATGATGATATTTGCTGGAATAGGCTTGACCTCAGGTCGACACTAGACATCAAGGTAACTAGTTGCATCAGAAGATTGACTGAGTATCAGTACCAGGCACCAAATGCCGAAGTACATGACATCCCACCTGCATTCGATATTGCAAGCTTGATGCTAGAGAGATGGATATGTGAACAACTGCGCCAGGTAGCTGGGAGCAGACTCTCACACAGAAAGTTCACATATTGGACGAAAAACCACTCGTATATAGTTTGGCTGAGAGTAACTGACAAAATACTGCAGTGAATATAATTCTATGCAATGAAGATTCAAGTCTCATATTATTTATAGTAACAGCATAATCCACTTCATTACAATATAATGAACAGTCTTCTTCAATATTTATTGTAGAAAATGTTTTAGCAAAGAGAGGAATGTAGAAAGCTTAAATTGTCTACAAAGAGAAACAGACCAGTAAATAAAATTGTCAGCTACTTGTTGCTACAATTGGAAAAGAACCAAGCCCACGAAGCGAACTGTTCAGCCAGTATTGAAATGAATAAGTGCTTTACAAGCTAACCGCTCGCAAAATGTGCCACATTTGGCAATGTATAAACAGACAAATGATTTATGACTTATTTACACATATAAGCACGTATTCAAATAATGGTACAGAACCATTCAACTCCTTCTAAAACATTAAGATAGGTTCACCTTTTTCCTTCTTTCTTGCTTTCTTTTATTCTTTCAACTGAAGGAAACTGGCCGAGTCTCAGACGACAGAAATGTACCTACGAAGAAACGATTTAACAAAGACTGTGGCAGTTTCAGATGAAAGTACTTGTCGGGTTTCACTGGCTTTAATTTCTCTCAAGGCATGGCGACAAAGGAAGTATTTATTCACTTGATCCGAAGTACTTATTTAATGAGAAACAACGGTCACCGTGGGTCTGGCTTGAACCGAATCTTGAGTAAAAGAACGAAACATCAACATCAACATCTTTTGAAATTCCTTCTCCTCGGATTAGATTAGCAATTCAGCAAAGGGCAATTAACTGAAATTACAGGCAGCCTAGCGCAGTGAAAGGAAGAGTTCAAATCCATTTCTCGATAGGTGTGATTCGATTACGGATCACATCTCGATGAAAAAGAATTCATTCGTTTTGATCAAAGTAACTAACCATGACAACAGCGCGGATTTCTTAGAAAAAACTGACAATCTCAGTTGAAAATAATGCAAAGAAACGAGCATTCATACCAAGAATAAGGACAACGTTTTAATCCATACAACCATATCTCTGAAAAATACAAACATTCTTTCCTGTTCAACACGTTCATTGAATTATCACTTGCTTGGAAATGTTGCTCGCGATAAATTCATATTAGGCACTTTTCTTTGCCTGTGCACATACTCGCTGTCTGAATGGATTGCTCTGTTGAACAGTTCGTCAGTGGGGTCAAATTCGTCTTGTACTTTGCACTTTGGTCATACTGAGGGACACTTTTTTATATCACACTGGACTCGTTCTTTTCGGTTTTAATCACTCAAAATTGACGCCTCGTTATATTGTTTCATGCCATGTTCGTATGAATATAGATAAGGCTGATTGAATACGTTTATTTATATTTATTAAAAATATGCAACGCGAGAATATATTTTACACCTTTCATATCTACTTTAATTCCCACCCCCGCTCTCTCCTATTGAGTGCCAGGACCTTTCAGAACTTTGACAATTACGGCTCTCCCCGGCCCCCACTCACTAAAAATCTACGAACTGTGAATTATCGTGACTGTTCTGGGGAATTATAGGAGAATTGTTTTCCCTCTGACTTCACTACGGGTTTGAATCCAATATTCTTAATTAGCTAGCTTGGTGGTCAGTTAGTGCCAGCGAGTTCACTCCGCTCTGCTATTTAAAATGTCAAAAGATGGATTCATACCTTTCCGACGGCATGAAATTGAAATGAACACAAAAGTTCTCAGCAGGAATTTAAACTCAGCTTACCAATTCTGTTTTCTATTGACAGTTATTTCACCTACATTTTTATCCACTGGACACATCGTGGTTAGCAAGCTTGTCTCTATAAAACATTTACAACTGAGTAGTGAGTTCGATCCTCACTGGGTGCCGCATACTTTCGGCCTTGTGTTACATCTGAGTTACGCTTAGAGATTGGAAAGTCACCAATACTTATCTGGTACATGTCAGAGGGTAACCCCCAGACGAGTCTATGTCCGAAGGGTAGAGCCGTCGTTCACTTTCTGAGCGATGGTTCGGTTAACTCTCTGTCTACGGACGAAGAGGAACCCGAAGGAGGCTACGCCGAAGGGCGGAGTCTCCTTCGGGGAGGTAAAACCGGCCCTGAACCCGTTTACACGGGTTCAAATGGGCTATTTTTTGGCCGAGCCTAATGGCTCGGAAATGCCCACGTTAAAAAGGCCTTGTGCCACATGACGCCCTCGTGGGGGGACGACTAAATATAGTCCGAAGGGTAGAGCCTCGTCTCGGGAAAGTGACTCCGTTTTTACGTTGTCTATAGGGAATTTTTGCCCAAACCTACGGGCTCGGATACCCCACTTTAAAACTCGGCCTTGTGCCACATATTGCTGCGTGGGGCAGTGGTTAAATAATTATATTTCTATCCACTCATTACCATTGACGGAAAATCCTTAATTTTTCTTTTATCAACAAAGACATTTGCAAAAACAAAATCATCTTTAACCAAAATAAGAATAGTTATGGGCGTATCGCAGTGGAACCTCTAGTCTGGTCGATCCTGCCTTGACGACGTGGTTTAGAATACGGTGACTGCATTTATTGCATAGCGGTAAGATTATTCCTGAAAAGCTACAAAACAAATGCTTGTAGACCCAAATATAAGCGACTAATATTTACCTACCCAGGAAAGAAACTACCCTTTTGGAAGGTGTGAGGAGACACCGACCGTGTCTTCTGTTGAAGGGTAAACATGCACCACAAAAGGGTTTAATTACCAAATAAACTCAATAGACTCAAATATAAACGACCAATCCCCAGATCAAATAAATAATTAGACTCATATAATAATATAAACGACCAAACGATCAAATAAATAATTAGATCAAATATAATAATATAAACGACCAACTCAAATAAATAATTAGACTCACATATAATAATATAAACGACCAATCCCCAGATCAAATAAATAATTAGACTCACATATAATAATATAAACGACCAATCCCCAGATCAAATAAATAATTAGACTCACATATAATAATATAAACGACCAATACCCAGATCAAATAAATAATTAGACTCACATATAATAATATAAACGACCAATCCCCAGATCAAATAAATAATTAGACTCACATATAATAATAATAATAATAATAATAATAATAAAACTGATTTCGATATTACATATCCCAACAGTAGTTGATAGCATGTAAAATCAACAAAGCAAACACAAACTGACCCTGGCCGTAATGAATTTGATTCGCGGTGGGTGCTTTACACTCAGATATGTAGTGCACCCAGCTGAATAGGGTGTGGTATATTTCCCTTCGGCGCTGGTGGCCAGGTTCGAACCTATTTAAAAGACATAATTTCATATGTTGATTTTGGAATATACTTTTTTTTTTAAACAATCTAATTCTAATTCTGCCTACTAATTTAATTCTTTTTCTTCTTTTATATACCATGTTCCTTTCAGGGCAATCATAGCTTGCCAAGAAATTCCTGACCCTTGCAGCTATAAACAAGTTAACTTGAATGAGTAAACGGCCAGCTAACTAGAGGTGGTGTTTCAATAGTCACCATGGACAAGGCAATGGAAAGCGACTCCAATGTCATTCCCAAAGACACACCGTAGCCACAGACACATACACACACAAATACACACGCACACACAAACATACTCGCGTGCGCAAAAGAATAGAAGTGGTAACGGCGTGAAAGAGGTCAAGTCCTTTGGGATTGACTCTTCGCTTGACCGTCATCCAGCGACTGTTCGCAACTAACAGAAAATCATAATCGGCTTGTATTACGTCAATGTGGGAAGCGGGAAAAAGCTAAAAAAAACAGATACACAGTATTTTTTTTAGCTTTCCACCGGTGTTAGCAGTCAGCATTCTAGTCTAAATAAATGTCAAGCTTATGAATATTGATTTAGTGGCAGACAAGTAATCCTGTTTGGAAGATTGGCGCAATACAGTCTTTCTAACCAGTTACAAACTAATATATTTTTGGACATTACGAAGGTAAGCTTAGCAGATATTACCATCATCCTCATCAACAATACAAACTTAGAAATCATCATCATCATCATCATTAACAACAACAACAATACAAAGTTAGTAAATATTATAATAATCTTCAACAACAATACAAAACTTAGTAATCATCCTCATCATCAACACCATCATCCTCATCAACGACAGCAACAAAATCATCTAACTATATTTCTGAGATTACATTGTTCGAGCTGTTCTCCTAATCCCTATTACTATATTCACGTGTCCCAATGAATAAACGCGTTGGTTGATACAAAAATGACTCAACTCAAAGAGTTGTGAGTTCAATCTCTACAGCAGAGAGAACATTTTAAGTTATCAAGGAGAATTAACAGGGATATCCAAAGGCATGCCAAGTAGAATTAGAATCTACCCACGTGGTCTAAATATTGATTTTTTTTTATATGTGCATATGTTATTCATTATAGAATTTTATCTGTGTATATTCGTTATAGAATTGAAGTGATTTTATATTCCAGGTTTTATGATTCCAAATAATTCTTTTAACCATCAGTGATAACAAATTTAGTATCGAGGATAAAGTGAGCAAGTTGCTATTCAAAACTAAAACTTTAATCTAAAAACTTGAGTCCTGTTCATAAATAATCTGGTCATATTAAGAATTTCATATGGATGTCATGTATAATGTAAAGCAAGAAGCCTGAAAAGAGTTCCACAAGCGAAAGGTGCGAGAGAAGAAACAGTTACATTTAGTCACTTCAACTGTAAGAAAAGCCAAAAATATAAACAAAGAAAGGTATCAAAACGTGATATTTAAAGAGCAAAAAGCAACAATATACGTTCAAATCTCTCAATGTCATATGATTATGTTATCGGAATAAAGAGGCCTTATTTGAAATTGTTGTCGCTATTAATAACTGGGCCTTAATGCCTTGGATGGCAACCACTCTACCGTAGAAAGAAACGACAGCCTATTAGGGGAAAATATTCACCCAAAAGTATACCTCATATCGCACTTCTTGCTTTCCAGTCAAGTTTGATCTTCAAAAATTAAAATTGAATGTCAATAGTTATCTTTTGTCTTCTTAATTCCTGTTCTTTTATTTTTCTCTCTCCTTGATAATGTTTTTTTATTTTTCGCTGACTCTTTTACACTCAGTAACTCCTTGAGTCTCAGTGGCTTTATTGCTTTGTGTGAGATGAAATGATTAAAAATATTTTCCTATAAAGGATTGCATACTTAATTACATCAAATAACGGTAACTTCAAATAACGCCTTTTTTGCTATGTTTAATAAAATTTGATAGGACATTGAAAGATTTGAACGTTTATTGTTGCTTTTTGCTTTTTAAATAACTCATTTTCATACGTTTCTTGATTTCTTTTTTTTCTGAAAATCCCGTAGTTGGGTTTATTGAAAACTACCTTATTGGGTTCATGTTTAGTTGGAAAGAATACATTTTTAAAAAATAATTTCGAAAAGAAAAGTATTTTAAGCTGAAATCATCTTCCCAAGAGAGAAACATCGGAAAGATAAGTAAACAAATGAATGACCCAGAAATAGATTCAGCCTAATACATTGCAAAGCTTTCAAATGCAACCTTATAGGAAACACTTGATTTGAAAAATGTATTCTTCAATTACTTTAGCAATTTAGTGTTTCATTTCTGAGATTTGTAATTGTCGATATTTTTGTATCATTTCGAAATACTTCTTTCATCTTGGTTAATATAGACGTTATTAACACGTTTCCACCAAGTTTCAACTGGTCATCATCAGGTGTTCATTGTTTGGCTAATATTATATATTTCATCTCTATTATATCAGGTATTGTTCGTTCCTGCTGAACTGGTGTTTCACTACCTGATCCAAAGATTGAAATTATGAACACTAGATGACAGTAATACATTTAGAACCAACTCGTATATCCACTACGCAAATCAGTGGACATTTGATGATGATGACCAGCGGTAATCAAGTTCATAACAATAGTACCAAATAATACAAGAATAGAGATTTTAGTGTATGGAAACGGTTCAAACTTACTATTACCATTACTATAATTAATGACTTTTATAATGTTAGAATCTGATCATTACTTACTGTTTAAGGAACATGGTTTCTGATAAAGTTTTCTCTACAGAAGATTAATGTTTGAAATATAAACTAAGGAAAAGATAAAATACGAAGAAACAAGCCAGTGACTTGTTGACCAGGCAAAACAGATTTTCAGGCGAGTCTGCTTATCAGATTTTGAATTTACTGGGAATCGCTAAAAATGTCGATTGTGAAGAAAGGAAAGTAATAGCATAAGAACTGTAAAATTCAATTGGCAACGTAAGCAACAAAGAGAGACAGGCCATAGATGAATTATCTGATATGAACAGACGTAGAGAATAGATACGTAAGTTCTGGCTGATAAAGAACAAATGAATGAACGAGAAGGACATCAGTACAATCACGTCAAAACATGCATTGTGGAAAACAAAGTAAAATTTGAAGTCACGTATTTCAAATAATTACTATATTGTTTGCATCCTATGAAAGTCACTGTGACGGTGACAGATGTTTGCTACTAATGCATGTCAATATAACTTAGCCATGAGAGAGTGGTTTGTCATATTCATTTATTTTTTCTCAATCAAACATAATGTGATTCTAGTGGCGAAATGTTGGATTAAAATATCCGGAAAACTGATAGACTGCAGTAAGAAGCAGATTAATGGTAATGATAATATTATCCATTTCCTTATAAGAAAACATTTGGCACTGATTGACTGAACAGTCAGTGCTACTGTCGGTTGTATTTTATAAAATGTTTCTCTTATAACAATATTACAAGAAAATAGGTTTCTCAAGTTCAGTAGCTGCTATTGCCCTTTTCAGTATTGATGGTGGTTTCTTTCCTTGTCTTTTATTTGGGGTAGTGTGAAATAACATCATTTGATTATATCATCATTCTCTCTTCGAGTTTCATGTGGTACCAAATTTAGTTGTTTCTGCTGTTGAAAGTTCTCACGTGATGTCGTTTCTGTTTTCTGGTATAGTTCTTTGTGTTTCTGCAATGCCAGTCTATGAGGTTCGAAGAACGATGGCCCTAGTTGAGGCCTTCACGCTCCACTCGCCAAAAGATATTTTTAACGATTGAGAAGTTGTATACAGCCTACAGTCTATATATTTCTAAACGTGTTTAGTGATATGCATGCCATCCATATGAAAGCCACGATATGAAGAGACTATTTACGAACTGGAATCGAGTGTATAGGTTATTTTTTTAGTTTTTGTAGCAGCTTGCGGTGTTGAGCGAAACTATCCCTTGCACAGCCTATTCTATGCTCACTTTCCTCATCTCCGATACTTTTTTTTTTTATAACTGATGGTTAAAAGAATTATTTGGAAACGGGTATAAAACTTGGAATTCAAACTCACTTAGCACAATTTGCTGTCTGTTAGGTTTAGTGTATTGAAAGAAAACAATATAACAAATAATATATGTAACATATGAAGATATTATAATGAATAAGATATACACACATATACAATTCTGTAATGAATAACATATGTAACATAAAATTATATAAAAAATATACAGACATAAAAAATCTAAAACGAATAACATATATAACATATAAAATTATATAATGAATTATATATATATATATATATATATATATATATATATATATATATAACACATATGAAAATACTATAAGGAATAAGATACACACACATATAAAAATTCTATAATGAATAACATATACCCACATTAAAAAATCTTTAATGAATAACATATATACGCATAAATTTCTATAATGAATAACATATACATACATATATAAATTCTATAATGAATAAAATATACACACATATAAAGGTTCTATAGCATATAACATTTAAAACATAAAAATTCTACAATGAATAACATATACACAAATATAAATACTATAATGAATTTAAGCGTATTACTAGATTGCCGGAAATGTCCCATCTTCTTACATTTGAAATTGAGAGATATGTTGAGGGGTCTTCCCCTTTTTACACAAATGGACTCACCCAGTATATACATATATTACTGCTACGTGAAGACCAGAGAGAGAGAAAGAGAGAGAGAGAGAGAGAGAGAGAGAGAGAGAGAGAGAGAGGGAGGTTGTAGGTAAGCGGAAGAGTGAGGGTGAGGTAACAGCGTTGTAGGTAACCGACAGAAGGTGAAGGTAACAGACAGACAGAACGAACGTAGCGAGCAAGAGTCACAGTGAGCGAGCACGTAAACTCGGTAAGAAGTCATACAGCGATACTTCAATACCAAAGACTGTATAGATATTTTGCTACTAACCCGTATTCATGGAACTACTAACCTGCATTACCAGTTTGTATTATTACGTTAATACATTATTTTCCTATAATTATTCTTGGCGTTTGTTATTTATTGGTACCGGATTTCATCCCGGAATCCACAGCAAGATGTAACCGTAAGTTCTATGTTAATAGATTCTTCTTACGTACTTCTCGTTTATTGAACTTTCTTCCGGCTTCTTGCTATCCAGTCAAGTTTAATCTTCAAATATCTAAATGCATTGTCACACGTTACCTTCTGTCTTCTTATTTTCCTGTTTCTTATTATTGTTCATTCTCCTTAATAATGTTTCATTTATTTCACATATTGGTTCACATTCAGTAAACATCTGCGTCTTAGTGGCTTTATTGCCTTACTTGGGGTAAAATACTTAAAAAATGAAGAACATATACGCACATATAAAAAAAAAATATAATGAATAATATTTAGACACATATAAAAAGTATATCAAAAACATAAAAAGTATATCAAAAACATTCGCAACAAACAAAATGCTATGACCAACAAGAAGAGTTTGCAATCAAAATAACGCGTCATGTACTGATTTTTACCTGATCTCTGAAATTAAGTAACATCGAACCTGATCAACATTTAAGTCGGTGACAGTTTAGGAACATCAGTTTTTAGGATGGTTTTTGATACGATGATGGAAAGAATTTAAGAAAGAATTTAGCTTAGAAATATGCAGATATTTCAGTAGGAATTTCGAAAAGACTAGAAAGAAAAATACAAAAGTGATTAAATCAATTTAAATACCTGTCAAGTGATCTCAGAAGAAAACTAAACGATTATTGGAAATTAAGATAATTTTTGTCTATCTGGATCATTTCCGTATATAATTTTCAGATTAGGTGCTTGTTGGCTGGACAGCAATCTTTTTCTCATTTCTTATTGGTTAGAAAAGTTGGTTGACAAAATTCAAATTCTTATAAGTTGTGACGCAATTCTTGTACAGAATATATACTGAGATCTTTTATTATGGCTTATCAACAATTTGCAGGTTATTTAAAGCCAGAATTTATTTTAGATTATTTGGAGATAATAATGATTGGGATTTTTTACGTTAATAATGATTTGCTGATACAAATCCTACTAATTAACTCATAGCATTTTTTTTTTTTAGAAAATGTGGATTCATACCTTTCGTAAGGATATTTGCACATAAGTGAATATAACGGACCCGATTGGAACTGGAACTCGAATTTCCGATCTCCAATTCTGAGCCGCTATCCATTACACCAACCGCACATCCGACCTTACAGTACCTGATATTCCCAAGCAGTTACCCATCTAGGTACTGATCAGGCTCGATGCTGCTTCACTTCGGTGATTGTAAGAGGATCGGTGTTTCAACAGAATATAGCCTTAAGCCAGTTGAACCTGAAGGTATGGGAACAGAGAGGCAGTTGGTCGCGACAATAAAAAAGCGAAAACTATAATACTTTAGCCATGCCACCAGAACCAGGAACCTCAGCACCAACATCCTGGAGGGATGCATCGAGGGCAGGAGACCGAGAGACTAAGGCGACGCTGGAATGATGACATCAGAGATTGGACAGAGAGAACGCTGGAAGTATGCACAGCCGTGACGGGTAAGAGGTGACAATGGAGAGCATTGGTGCAGTTGACCATGCTTCCCGACCCTCAGCAATGAGGATAGGAAGAAGCAAACAAAAGCAAAGAGTATTGTAATGATTGCTACAGTATTTACGAGACTTGTTGTCACTTGATCTTTATTAAAACTTGCATGTAAGCGCAAATAAAGATAGTAATAAAACGATACTAATATGACAAGGAAAAACTGAAGAGGAGAAGAATTATTTACTTTATTCGGACTGTTATCCTCATTGCCATATTCACAACGTTTCGGCCATTGTACACTCTGGTCTTCTTCAAGGGATTGGAATTTCGAACTGAACCATTTATTTACTTCACCGAGGTAGATTGTTTTAGTTCCACTTACCATGCCTTTTCGAGATGTTTCAGTTATCTCCCTTTAACTCAACTCTCCAAGTCTTTTTGGTTCACCACTGTTGTAGCCTGTATTGAACTCAAGTCTTTGGGACTAGTCCCTGGCTCTTACCAACATCTTTATCCACTGGGCCATATGTCTTTAAGGACATAGGTTTATGAATTTATGGGACTTATAAATCTAATGTCTCAGCAATAGCGTACAACGGCCGAAAGGTTATGAATATGGCAATGAAGATGAGGATAACAGTCCGAATAATGTAAATAATGTAAATAATTATAAATAATCTCAGAGATATAGGCAGATATAGGAGAAGAATATAAAAAAGATATTAAGATGAAGAAAAAATAAACAGATACTTAGTAAATTTCCTCAATTAGAAATGGAGCAAAGATTGAAAATCGTGCTTGTTGTTGCTGTAAAACAAAAAAAAAAAAACCCAAAAAAACACGACAAACAAGCAAAAAAAAAAAAAGAAAAGAAAAAGAAGCCTGAAATATTTCGTCTCTTTATGAGTCTGACTTTCACTCAGTCACGTTTTTATGAAGAAAAACACCGATGGCAGATATACACGTTCATATACATTTCCGTGTTCAATATTCTGCATTACTGTTTTTCTTCTAACCACCCCCATTTCCAATAAAGAGTTTCATAGTCACAAATCTATGAACACATGAACTCATTTTATATTATATTTCTCCTCTCATAATCATAGCTGGCAGTTATATATGACGACTCTCTTAGCCAATCGTTAAATGTGAATCTCTGTGTACTGTAAAGCATGCGTTTATGGATTTATCAATTTATTTATGCAGAAAACGAGGAAAAGGGAAATAGAAAAAATACAAAAAGTTGATAAAATGCCAAAACAAAAATCAAGTTTAAAATTGATAAGGCGTATGTAGAAATAATATGGACACATCTACCAATCTCTCTCTCTTTCTTTCTCTCTCTCTATATATATATGTGTGTATGTGTGTTCAGATAAAGTATACTGATGAAAGAAACTAGTGAGTTAAAAAAAAACAACACTAATAACGATAATAAAAATAATAATATTTATTATTGGGCCTGTGGACCAAATAGAAGCATAATGAGAAAAATGTTAAAAATCGGAATTTTCAGATACGTCTGTGCCCTTTCTCAAAGAGTAATAAAATGGAAGTTGGACTTTTCAGGGGGAAGTCTTTTTGCGCATGTGTTATGAAATCTAGTAGTTTTGCGTAGTTGTTTGCCACGATTTGGTTTGTGGAGGGTTTGTAGATGGATTTTTGTGGAAACTGCATTGAGTATTCCTAAATTCCTATTTAAACCTAGAACATGAGAATTTTTTAATAAATGTTTTACATTATATATATATATAATTATTTTTTATAAAAAAAAAAATTATAGCATAAGTATGTTATAAAATCACTACAAAAATAGCCATTTTGTTTCAACACACTCTGTGTCTTATCAAGTGATGATGTTGAAAATAAAATAAATGGTTTTAAAAGTTTCAGATTAATTAAGTATAAATTATTTTTAATATTACACGTATTTTAAAGATCTGAATAGCTATTATAACATGATTTCGTTGTCAAGCTTTTGAATCTTTCAAATACTTGGTTTTTGATTGGTTATTCTAGCTTTTGTAACAATGTTTCCCCCTAGTGTAGGATCGTTAATTAATCTGAAACTTTTAGAACCATTTATTTTATTTTCAACATCATCACTTGATAAGACACAGAGTGTGTTGAAACAAAATGGCTATTTTTGTAGTGATTTTATAACATACTTATGTTATAATTTTTTTTTTTTTATAAAACATAATTATATCTGCTCTACTTTGTATTGAGCACTCTTTTAAGAATAGTAATTGTTGGTTATTGGAATTCATTCCGTATATACCAATTATATACTTGTATATATATATATATATATATATATATATATATATATATATATATATATGCAGCATACCTTCATGGAAGCATGTTTGGTTGAATAATCTGAACATACTCTGTATATTTATTTTATTCTAATCCTCACGAATTCTCTGATCGACTTTTTAATGTTGATATAAAATTCATTAAGGATGGCGCTGTAGTTTTTTTGTTATTTTCCCAAGTACGTTCAACCTCATCCGAGATCATTTTCAGGCGTTTATTTACAAAATATCGCAAACAATCAGTTACATTAATTTTTTGTCTTCGCAATTCACCCCTGAAGATTAACATGTTCTTGCTTAGAGAATTGGATTGACGCAGTGAAACGTTTACCACCACTTCATAAATGTCATGCACAGGCATTGCTTGTTATCTTAAGCTGATATCTTCCGTTGGTCATACTCGATGACGAGGTGACCGCCATCTTGTATGTATATTCCAAATATTAATTCGAAATTTTGCACCTCGGAAACTGAAATTTTATATTTTCAACATGATGCTGTTTAGATTTTTCTATGTATGTGATTGGGACATTTTTTAATCCTGAAATGTCACTTATTTTATGAGGAAAAATGATTTAAATTGACTTAAATTTAAATTAATTATTTAAATGTACAAGGTGTCCTATAATGATCTTTTTTATATTTTCAGAATAATAAGATCCAAATTATTTATGATATTTTTTGCGGGCCGCTTATGGCATACATAAAAGTGACAAATGCATGTTCATTTTATGAATTAGAGAAAGAGTTTTAGAAAATATAATTAATGCAGTAAAAGAAACACAAAAGGAAGAAAGAGAAACTTCAACTACAGTTGTTGGCAGTACGAAAAAAACAAAAAACAAAAAACAAAACAAATCTATACCATAAACTTCTCACCTAGTCAAAACTCGATCGAGGAAAATAAAATATATTTGTTTTCTTTTCGTATTGCTAACTAATGTAGTCGAAGTTTCCCTTTGTCCAATTTAAGCATGCCTGCTTTTATTGCTTTAATTAAATGTTGCACCTCCAATAAGATCTTTTTCAAAATAGTGAATAAGACTATTTAAGCGTTACAGGAGTATATAAGACGATATGTCATTGTACCGTGTAATTTACCGGGGTCATGGTCTTAGATTTTAACAAATACTAAAATCGGTATATAATAAAATTCCATATTTGTACAGTGGAATACCTTAACACGAACGATTTTCTAAAAGAACAAATTCAAGAACGAACGGTTCTTTTGAAGTATTCTCCTAACGAGTTGAAATTTGAACAATGGCTTGCGATTGGACTACGCATGCGTATGAGTGACTAAGAGCGTCCCCAACAACGTCTTCAATGACAAAATCAACAATGGACAAGAAATTACCAGTGATAATATAAGTGAATCGATAATTTATGCAAAAGTCAGATATTTATGCTAAATATATATATATTTTGAAATCTATAAATACATTTCGAAAATATATGTGCTAAGTAATATATGCTAAATCTATATATTTTCGAAATCTATATATCAAAATATATATATTTCGAAATCAGTCGTATTGACCAGCTAAGAGACGAAAGACTACGGTAAAAAGCGTCAGCAAATATTGCAGTCGCTATGACTCGAGATACTCACTCTTGTACAATATGTGGACTTGTATGCAGGTTACTAGCGGGACAGAACATAAAAACTGAATAAGGTTGTCGATGGGAAATTCAATGTATATATATATATATATATATATATATATATATATATATATAGATAGATAGATAGATAGATAGATAATATTAGTGGTAAATATACACATACATATGCATATATATATATATATATATATATATATATATATATATATATATATATATACATAGGTGCATACACATACATATTTATTTTTTGAATAAAAAATTCCAAAAGGATAGAATCCATGATCTTGAAGATTAGATCGTCTATTGTGTGTGTATGTCACCACAAAATGTATCCTTTCCGGTTACATCTTTAATGTATTAGACATCCGACAACGTTCATATTTCTCTCACTTAAACCTCTTCAACTCACCTCTCTAAAGCTTCTCTCTGTTAAGTTTTAATCTCCCACCTTCTCTCGTCTGTTACCCTCTCTTTAGCTCTAAAATTCGTCCCAAACTCTCATACTTACACTCTCTCTAAATTCTATTTTTATTTCCGGAGTTGTTTTTTCTGTTTTCTTTTTGAATTTGTAGAATTGATGAATTGGATCATATTTACGTTTCATGCTTATAAGCAATCGCCAGTCCTGCCGATTGCGTATAAGCATGAAACAGACTGTTACCACTGGATATTGCCATCAATGTCCACTTTTATACGCTCTATCCCTGATATTGAGCACTTTAACCCATAAATATAGCATACCTTAAAAGTATATTTTATAATATATATATATATATATATATATATATATATATATATATATATATAAAATGAAGAATAACTTTTTTTAATTTAAGTTTTTGGGAATTTCTCGCTCTGTTTTAGATATGCATAAGCTTATACAGAGAGATAAGTCACATTGGGAGCAGGGAAGGGATACAGTTATAGAGTTACGAATACATTAAGATAGGTTGATATGAATAGGCTGATATTGAGATTTAATACTATCTATCTGTCTCAGTGTTTTCGTGATTATTTTTCTGCCTAACTGCATCTCTTACATCCCATTTTGTCTTTAAGTCTACCAGCCTATTTCTATCTATCTATCTATCTATCTATCTATCTATCTATCTATCTATCTATCTCAGTCTCTTCATTATCTATCTATCTATCTATCTATCTATCTATCTATCTATCTATCTATCTATCTATCTATCTATCTATCTATCTCAGTCTCTTCATTATCTATCTATCTATCTATGGTTCGTTGCTGTCATTCTAATTTCTCTAAAACATGCTTGATGGCTGATGTAGTTCCATATTCTCCATTAGTGCCAATACGCGATGATCGAGCCTGGGCAAAAGATAGAATAAAATTTGGAAGATCATCAACATATTTCTTTTATTTAACAAGAAGTTAGTGCAATAAGATACTTGTAAAATACCTTCTTGGTATAAATGTCTATAAACGAAAACAGTAATGCTTACAAACATAAGATTTTACCACCCCAACGACTGCAAAAGAGGCGTGTGAGAAAAGCTGACTCAGCAGCAAAGTAGGACAATGAAATGGCATTTTTTATTGAATACCATTCCCGCCAGTCAGTTCACCCATGGTCCTTTTGGTTAATGTAAAAGGAGCGGGAAGAAAACTGGTGAAAACAAGTTATAGCAAAAAGGGAAGGGGTGAATATTTCTGATTAGTGGATAGGGAGAACATAAAAAGGAAGAGGCGGTAGATACGAGGTATTTAAAGAAGAAAAATTGACGGGAAATGAAAAAAATGAGAACGAAAAGTAGGGAGAATAGGGAAAGAAAGAAGAGGAAAAAAGATAAAAAGAACATAGGAAAGAAAGGAGGAGAAGAAAGAAAGAAAAATGTGTGTGACATGAAGGCAATTGAAAAGAAAGATATAAACTGACGAGAGAGAGAGAGAGCGAGCGAGAGAGAGTGTGTGTGTTTGTGAGAGATTGAGGATTGATGCTTTCTTTCATGCAGCATTTCTGTTATTCCTTCACTTTTCCTTCATTTTCTTTTTCTTTTTTCCTATTCTTCTGCTCCTTCTCCTCCTCTTCCCTTCCTCTTCTCCTTCTTCTTCTCCCACTCCTTCCCTCTCTTCATCATCACACCTCCTTCCCTACTTCCACAGCTACTCCCACTCTTCTTTCATCTCTCCTTCCATCTTATTTTCTACACCAACTCCTCTCTTCTTACTTCCACTTCTTCTCTCTCTCTCTTCTTCTTTTTCCACTCATCCTACCCTCTTCTTTTTCTTCATTATTCATTTTTTTACTTTTGTTATTGTTATCCTAAGATGTTTATATTCATCATCATTATAATCCTTTTCCTTTTCCTTTTCCTTTTCTTTCTGTACCCCCACCTCTCTCTCTCTCTCTTAATCTACCACACATCTCCCCATCTCCTTACACTCTTCATTTCTCTCTTCTTCCACTTCCCATTCCCTCTTCATCTCCCACACATCTCCCATCTTCTTCCAACCATCTTCTCCTATACATCTACCCCGTCTATCGCTCTTTTTCCCATCTTCATCTCTTCTTTTTCTTCTTCTTCTTCTGTCTTTTTATTCCACTCCTCCTCCTTCTCCTCCACTTCTCCTCCTGCTTTTTAAGATGTTCATATTCATCATCATTATAATTATTTTCTTTTTCTGTTTTTCTTTTATCATCTTCCTATTCATCATTGTCATAATATTTTCTCTCTTCCTCGACTCTCACGACCCTTCTCAACACTAGTGTGCTTTATTTTTCGTATTTATTGTAACGTTAATTTATATTTTTACTGCTACATTATCATCATCATATCGATTTCATTTTTTAAGAATAATTTTGTTTTACTTTTTGATTTAAAACATTTATATTTTATTATTTTATAGAAGCTTACACTTTAGATAAAGTGACAACAAGTTTCTTCCGTCCTTCAGCAATTTTTTGCACTTTAGTTGTTTTCAGTAAGGCTATGTGATTTCAACTCTTTCCTTAATTCCTACTTCCTCCAGACATTTTCTCAGGCTCACTGGAACGTTTTGAAATTGATTGATTCATTTCCTTATTTCGTTTCCTTTGGCTTGTTAACCAGTTGCAGGTTATTTAAATCCAGAAAATATTTTTAGATGGAAATATTTTGGGTGATAATGGTTTCGTGATAAAAGTCTTACTAATTAACCCATAGATGGGAGGCGAAGAGGTGGATTTATACCTTTCCCAAGGGTATTTGTGCATAAGTGAATACAACCAACCCAACGGGAACTGGAACTCGGCTCTCCGATTAAATATTCTGAGTTATTATCCATTACACCACCCACACATCCAGGCTTACAGCACCTGATATTCCCAAGATTTCACCCATCAAGGTACTGAACAGGCTCTACGCTGATCATACAGGAATCGTTGTTTCAACGTGATGTGGTCGTTAGCCTCAGTGTTATGATAACGAGTGACACGACTCGTAACTTCAGATTTTAAATCTTCCTCATCTCCCTGGCAAGACCATGATATTTGACTATATTTCCAATTTCTTTTAGATCTTCTCTATGGATCTACAGGAAAAGTAAAATCTACAATTTTCTTTGTTTGCTTCTTTTCGTTTATAATTACTGGATCCAGTCTATTGGTCAAGTTCAGAGGTTCTCAACCGGGGTCCATATGAACCCTGATGGTCCATGTAACACTGCGGGGATCCACACAAAAATAGTAAATTGGGGATCCAGTAGTGGTCCAAAGAGCAATTTCACTTCACAGTTGTTACAAATGAGAACTGGAATTTCTACAGTAATCTAGGCCATATTAAAAATACTACAACTCTAGCAGAAAACGAGATCAAGCGATGTAAGTTAGCGTCCCTTTTATTCTACCGGATGTTTTGATTTTCAAAGTTGAATAAAAACTGAGAAGTATATATAAAGTAAGGATTATATATATAAAGGACAATTATATAAAGATTATAATATATAAATTAATTAATACAGTGATAGACTCGACATAGTGAAAGGGGTGGGGTGATCTTCGGCTATCATTGATATAGATATGGGCGAATAAAAAAAATCTCGCAAAGCATCATCAACCACAGAATCTCAGTGAAGAAATTTGCACTCTTTAAAATTTATTGATTATTCACATAATTTAAAGTGGTTTATTATGAGTTACTTTACTAGTATACATAAATGTTACATAGAATTTAGTTGTTAAATACAAGTTTATTTTCATTAAATGAGTTTTATTTCAAAATAAACAATATACATTTACCATTTCAATAATACAATACCAAAAATTATTTATTAGTAAAATATAAAATAAGATCTTTTTTGAATGGTTATGGGGTTCCTCAAAAAAAGAAAAAAAGAAAAAAAAAAGAAGGTCCATGGATGAAAAAAAGGGGTAGAAAACCACTGGTTGAGATCGATCTGTATGAATCTTCAAGTCCCGAGAATTATTATTAGGATTTGATTTGTTAGGTAGTTCGGCCGGGTGATGTTGATGGTATCATAAGTTCTACCCGCGGCTTAGAGAGAAATACGTGCCGTTCCAAGCAGTACTACCCCCGCGCAGTCCCAATGATGACAGATATCACCAAGTAGCCTTACATAGTAAAAATATTCCTGGAAATAGTTTTGAGTGCGCCAACCAAAAAAAGGGACAATTTCAGCTGCTGCTCGGTATATTTCTTTGATTTGTCCTGCCAGATTATGGTACCTCTATTTTTCCGCCATCATGATCTTATCTGAAAGATATTCATTTTCCCTAAGATTTATTTTATAGTCTGCTGAAACAACGAAATCAAATCTCTGGCATGTTCTTTACTTCTTTTTCACTAATGATATAACCGGTCTTCAGACCTGGATTGGGCGAACCATTTTATTCTTAAAACCTCAACGTATTTTAATAATAATAATAATTATTATTTGAATTTTCACATCAGTAATATCTGATAATTTCACTGAATATTAAGTGACAGTAAGTTTCTTAACAGATTCAGGAACCTCCTTGATATTCTGCAATTATTATTATTATTATTATTATTATTATTATTATTATTATTATTTTATCTCCTTTGATTTTTGGTGTGTACACATATCTTTCCGGGTCCATCCCAGAGACCTGAGGTCGGAAATGGCGTCATGACATTTTCCAGTGTCAAATTAAACACACACACTCACATATATACATACATACATTTTACAGAGATAAAGCCCTTCGTAAGGTGTGGGCTATACTCGTGAGAACAATTTTTTGGTATTTGTTTAAGGCTTGGGCTTCCAGGAATCGATTCACTGAGTCTACTGGTATCTTTTTCAACCAATCCGAGGGCCCCAGCTACAACAGGAATTGTTCCCATGTGCCACGTTCTTGAGATTTCGATTTCAAGGTCCTTGTAATATTATTATTATTATTGTTATTTATTTATTTATTTTCGCGCAAACAGTAAGTTTCACAGTAGATCACATGACAACAAATCACCTCAGTACCCCCAGTTGATTTTTAACAATTCTTTGGATAGCTTCAATGCTTCGAAATTACCATCCTTCCAAACTCTTCTTAAATCTCTTGAAGGCTGTACTATGTGCACAGTTATATGGATATACTCATCGCCTTCATATTCCATAATGTTTTTCAGTATCTCGGACTAAATCCAGATATTTTTTAACGTTTTATTTTTTTCAATTTTATTCTGTTGTCTGCTAGAACAATAAAATCCACGATCTGACAGTTATTTCTTTTATTTTATGATCTGGCCTACCAACCTGCACTGGATGATTGTTTCGGATTTGAGGGCCTCGCAAAGTTGCACTTTTTATTCTCATTTGTGCATATACCAATTTCAATGTGGATTTTTCAATGCACCCACGTCGCTACCGAATGTGACACAAGGTCTGTTTAAGTGGGGCTAATGGCAATACCGTGGAAAATTTGCTGAAGACCTCTCGGCACTTCCCCCATTTGGTGACGCCTCAGGCGTGGGGTAATGATCTCAGCCTTCTTTTGAATGAGAGGTACTGTCTTCGTACCCCCGGCAGGAGCATCAATTAATACTATTATATGAACTGATATTATTTCGAAAGTGCCAGGTAACTATATAAAATGATTTTCTAAGTGTGGAGCGTTCAGTGAGGATCGAACCCATTACTTAGTCTTAATTGATCTTGCGAGATAAGCTTACTAACCATTAAATCACGTCGAAGAGCTCTAACATTGTTTTCTATAATCAAAATCTAATTGTGCTCACCATTGATAGTCGATTACCATTGTACACAGTCTTGTCTATATTTTTTCTCTTTATAAACTAACTTATTTTTATTTATTAATGTTCACTCAATACAAGGCACAAGAGGCACTGAAGGTAGAGCGTTACTGAACGATGATGATAATGATGGTGTATGAATGTAAAAGGAGGACGTAAGTGCAGATTATGAGGTTGTAGGGAGACCACAGTTATTTTCCCTTGGGTTGAGCTGATAGGAGTATAGACCCTCTAGGCAGGAGAACTCTTCTGTCCTTTTTTTCTTTTTTGTTTCCTTTTATTTTTGAGGAACGGTCATTACCTTCCTAGCTATCAGGGCGTCCACACACGTGGAAACTGGTCAACATGTGCACAGCCTAACGTGGAGAAAAAAAAAGTAATTTTGATTCACCTAGCTACGGACGTTCAAAGCCCATAAGGCTGGTATGTTATTTCTTTGATCTCGTTTTGTAAACATCTTCGTTCTTTGGACAGTATGAACAATCATTTGTTTTAGGACATATGTAAATCCTTTTAATATTTGTATGTAAGTTGTTTGCCTTATTAAATGTTTTGTTTGTTACTAGCGCGTATCTTGTCTTCTATATTCACATTCAGTGTTAGTGTATCAGTGGTTGATAAATTAAACTAATGAGGTTATTTGAGATATGTTTGACCCTATACTTGAAATGATTGTAGTGATCAAGGAAGTATCTTTTAGGGAAACTGTCCCACAAAGCAGTGGCTTTCTGAGAGAAGCTATCCGAATGGAATTTATTTCTTACCAATGGAACAGGAACGGAATGAGTATGATTCGATCCCGTATTCATGGCATGGTGGGTCATAACTGTCGGAACTAAAGAATTTAACTCGTTTGAACATTTACCATACAAAAAGTGATGTAGTAGGGATAAGTTTGCGACATTTCGTCTGTAGGAAAGGGTTGTAGAGTGGAAAATAATTCATTATTATTATTATTATTATTATTATTATTATTATTGCTGTCGTGTTGATGGTAACGGTTCTTCTAATGAATTGTTATTCGTCTACATTTTCTCCTAAGATCTTTGGGAACCTTCCTATTGCTCCGATAATGACTATTTTTCTTCCATATTTCAAAATATTTTCTCTCAGTCACAAGGTAGGGAGGTATATAAATACATTACACCACCCGCACATCCGAGCTTACAGCACCTGATATTCCTAAGAGTTCACCCATCGAGGTACTGACCAGGCTCCACGTTGGCTTATCGTACGGGAAGCGATGTTTCAAAGTGATGTAAGCGTATGTCTCTTTGGAACTGTTCTCATTGTTCCGATAACGACTGATACGACTACTTATTTTAGATTTTAAAACTCCCTCAACTCCTAAGACCTAGATACTTGACTATATCTTCAATTTATTTTAGATCTTCTCTATGGATCTAATGGAACAGAAAAATCAATTATTTGTTATGTTTTCCTTTATGATTATTGAATCCGGTTTTTTGGTCTAGATTGAACTGTTTGTTTCTTCAACTCCCGAGGATTATTATTAGGATTTTATTTGATACCTTCTCTTAGGAGTTTTGGCCGGGTGACGATGATTGTATCTCGACTTTTACCGGAAGCTTAGAGATAAATACGAGCTGTTCCAAGCAGTGCTACCACCCGCACACTCCCAATAATGACAGATATCACTAAGGCGCCTTGCATAGCAAAAATATTCCTGGAAATAGTTTTGAGTGCGCCAATCACAAAAGGGACAATTTCAGCTGCTGCTCGGTATATTACTGTGATTTGTCCTGCCAGATTATGGTACCTCTGTATTTTCCGCCATCATGATCTTATCTGAAAGATATTCATTTTCCCTAAGATTTATTTTATAGTCTGCTGAAACAACGAAATCAATCTGGTATATTGTTCACTAATAATATAATCGGTCTTCGGGCCTGAATTGGTCGAATCATTTGAATCTTAAAACCTCAAATAATTTATTTCCCCCAGTTTAGACCTTCACAGCTAGGATTCATCATGCCAATACGCAGAGTTGAATAATCCCCATTCTAATGATAAGGAGGAAGTTACCTCAGACAGCTACTTCTCTAAAAATGTCACTTTGTAGGATAGACTCCCGAGAGGGTGCCCCCCCACTGCCGATCACTACAATCTAAACCTCTTTGAGTCTAGGGTTCACCATTATCTATTCTAAATATCTCCATGAATTCGTTATATTCACTTAAGCGCAAATACCCTTGGGAAAGGTATGAATACATCTTCTCTCCTCATAGCTATGGGTTAAATATTACAATTGTATCGAGAAAAATCATTGTCATCTCAAAAAAGAAATTGTTCATGTAATATTCACTTGAAAAATGAATTTTTCTTACAACCCAAAGTAAGTTTCATCTTTAACCTACTAAAAGGTTGATAAGCCGTAAAAAACAAATCACTCAAATCTCTTTACCCACTTACAGCAACCTCATTCAGCAAACGTCTATCATGAGTGGTTCTTGAACATTGTATTAGTTGAACAATAGTATTAAGAAATTTCATATTTCGCTCTCTTAGAACTATTCTGGTCTCTGCATTACCATTGGCTTGCATGTTGAAAATGCATCCTCTTGCACAGTTCCGAGTAGATGATATTCCTTGCCTAATGTTGTATTCTTTCTGGGCTAATTCTCTACATTTTAGTCACTGTGCTTGATTGTCTCTTTGTTATTTACACACAATCTCTTATCACAATCAAATTTATTATCAACATAATTTTCCTCATTGTTACTCGTTTAATTTATTTTTCTTAATAACTTTAGTAATAGCATTAGTAGATGAAATAAACTTACATTTATCATCTAGTCCAATACATTATTTCATTATTGTTGTTGCTCTTATCATAACTACTATCAGCATTGGTAGAAGTAATATTTTTAGTATCGGTAGGAGTTGTGGGTGAAGGTAGGGTCAAGATTAATGTTTCGCAGTGACATTGGTAAAGTGTTGGATCACTGGTGCACTCACGCTTGTATCTAATGAGATGCATGAGTCATGCGCATATGAACGATGAACGTGAAGGGTCAGGATTGGGTTGGAGGAGAGGACATGCAAGAAAGATGGATCGATCATCTATGCTATGTAAAACAAACGCAAATAAGATAACGATAAAAGAGATAAATTGTGTGAAAGAAAGTTAAGAGGGAGAGAGTGAGAGAAATGAAGAGAGAGAAGGAGAGAAAGTGTCGGGTGAAAAGAAATAATGGCAGAGAGGCAGAAGGAAGTCAATGTCGATAAGACTACAAGAAAATACAAACTGACGAACTGAGAGAGAGAGAGAGAGAGAGAGAGAGAGAGAGAGAGAATTTGGAGAAATAACGAGGGATATATATATATATATATATATATATATATATATATATATATATATATATATATACAGAGAGAGATAGATAAAGAGAGAGAGAAAATATTAGTGATTTTTTGAGGAATTATGAATATATATATGTATATATGTATGTGTGTGTATGGGTGTGTGTAAAAGCGCAGGAGCGTGTGTGTAGTGAGAGAACAGAAAGAGAGAAAGGGAGAGGAACGAGAAACTATCAGTGTTTTTTTAGGAATTATGCATGTATGCATATATATATATATATATATATACATATATATATATATATATATATATATATGATTATGTGTGTGTGTGTGCGTGTACACGCTTGTGTATGTAATGAGACAGAGAGATGGAGAAAGAGAGATATAAACGAGTGATTCCCAGTGATTAGCAGGAATAGTGCTTCGTTAACACACACACACACACACACACACACACACACAAGTGCAAGTGTGCGTAGTGTGAGACAGAGATGGAGAAAGAGAGAAATGAAACAGTGACTCCTAAAAAATTAGCAGTAAAAGGGGTTATTCATAATATATATATATATATATATATATATATATATATATATATATATATATATATATATATCGTGCGAGAGAGACAGAAATAAAAAGAAAATGAGAGAGAAACAAACATAAAATGATGCATAAAAAGACAGAGATTGAAAATGAGTCAAAGTTTAATTGAAATTGAGTATGAAGAAGGAAAACATTGAGAATTAAATCTGCTGAGTGAAAGAGGGAGCGAGAGAGAGGGAAAGAGAGAGAGAGGGAGAGGGAGAAGAACGAAGAGAGAGAGAGAGAAATGAAAGGGAGAGCGAGTATGAAGAAGGAAAACATTGAGAATTAAATCTGCAGAGGAAGAGGGGGAGAGAGAGGGAGAGAGAGAGAGAGGGAGAAGAACGGAGAGAGAGAGAGAGAGAAAGAAATGAAAGGGAGAGCGAGTATGAAGAAGGAAAACATTGAGAATTAAATCTGCAGAGTGAAAGAGGGAGCGAGAGAGAGGGAGAGAGAGAGAGGGAGAGGGAGAAGAACGAAGAGAGAGAGAGAGAGAGAGAGGGAGAAAGAGAGGGAGAGGGAGAAGAACGGAGCCAGAGAGAGAGAGAGAGAGAGAGAGAAATGAAAGGGAGAGCGAAATCAAGAGAAAGCAAAGTAGGAGGGGCGATCGTAAGAGACAAATGTAGATCAATTGATAGACAGAAGACTTGACTGGGAAAGAAAGAAAGAAAGAAAGAAAGAAAGAAAGAAAGAAAGAAAGAATGATTAGAGTAGAGGGAGAAATGTGCCTAAGAGAAAGTGATAAGGAAGGAGAAAAGAAGAAAAGAAAAAAGATTAGGATTTGGTTTAATCTCTAGATAAGCATAAAGACAGTAAAAAGTAAGAGGGATAAAATCTTTCTGTGTATGTGTGTATGTATGTTTGTATATATATATATATATATATATATATATATATATATGTGTGCGTGTGTGTGTGTGTTTGTGTGTTTGTGCGTGTGATAATAGATTGAGGGATATAAAATGGAGAGAGAGTATAGTAGAGACGATTATGACTGATAAACGGAAGATATGTTTGTCTGGGATACAATGGGTGGGAGGAATCTTTTGCTCGGCGAATGGTAAATTGACTCGAGGAGTGATTGGTTCACTTTAGACGAACTTGCGCTGTCAAACGGACAACAGAGTAGTAGTTTCTGCATGAATCTTTAGCCACATTTGTTTAAAAAAGCAAAGACAGAAAAAATAATCATGAGTAATGGTAAAGCAAAAATAAAACAAAACAGAGAAGTATTTCATAAAGAAGGCAAATCCAATGCTTAGCAACGCTGCTAACTTATATTTATTTTTTGTACCCAGAGTGAGTATATATATATATATATATATATATATATATATATTAAGACATTTTTATGTTTATACATTCTTTTTTATAGATACAAATATCTAAGTAAATGCTTTGTTTATAATAAACAGTATTAGCAACATTTACCGGCGTGAATGTCCGAGAAATTGTCATAGAAAATATGCGTTCTTCGACAGAAATCGAACCTGTATCCTCTACGGAACCGTCATATAGCCTGACGCGCTTTTACCGGAGGACACATATTTTATGTGTATGTCAAATTTTCCAAGTCCTTTTTCCTTATTATCTGCCCTAGAAATTCCAACTGTCTCTTTCTGATGTCCTTTATGGCTTCCATTTTCTCTAAGGTTAGCTTATGACCCTTTCTATTTTTGTTTTTTAAATTTAAGATGACTCAAGCTTACCTAACAGTTTTTTTTCCAACGTACTTTATCAGACGTTCTGCATTATGTATAAAACATAATTATGCGCCCTTTCAAAAATATATAGGAATAGTTAAAATCTATGAAAGTGATATCACACCAAAAATCTTATTTCGTTATTATATTACAAGAACCGGGATGGTTCAAGAAGTAATTAATGTATGGCATGTCCGAAGAAAGTTGAAAACACTACCTGACTACAAAACAAATGTGGGAATACTTTTTCGAATAATTAATGAATTCATATTTTCTGTGTTTTTCTTTATGTATGCTAATGCTTTGCCTAAAAGCGCTTGTGACATAGCGTTTAGCGAGTTCACCACGTAAACCATTCTTAGCGAGTACGTTCCTCGCCGTCTTCGGTATGCTTATGACGTATTAATAAAGTTAAGGTTATCTTTCAAATCTCTAAAATAATTTGTTTCCAAGGAGCAACACTGGCCTTGTAATTAAATAAGATAGTATAACATTGATTTCATTTTTTAAATACCGGTTTCAATTTTCACGATGTTAAAGACAATAGAACAATTCGGCATAACTCTCACCCTAAGAGAAATATCTAATAATTTTATCAAGCCAAAAGATAAAGAGCTCTTCTCAAATGTAAGTACCGCATGATCTTTTGTAGGAATTTCACATGCCTGTACATATCGTCTTTACATACACAATTTTATTTCCCATTTTTGTATTATTTCTATTTTGTTTGCCTAGGCAATAAAAATAATTCTTATTCCTTGCTTGAGAAAAATCCAATGCGCTCACGCTACAGTTCCATCTTATCAATTAATATTCGTCAACAAAAGAAATAATTTCGCGACGAGACATGAACTAGAATAATTTATCCTTAGAAGCCTGTCTTAACGGGACAGCGCCTGACCGATTAGACTACGGAAACTAACCAGTAGATATATTTATGATTATGCTGGTTGTTTTTTTTACAGTCGTAGAATATAAAATAAGCTAAGTATTGCAATAAATAATGAAAGGAAAAGATGAAGAAAAAAAAAAAAACTCGTCATTAAATTAATAATAAAACTGAATACATTCTAGAAAATGATTTCAGTGAACAAAACTTATTATCATGAAATCAGAAAAGAATTACTTGGCTTGCATCGACCAGCCAGCTAGACAAGTAACCAGCGTTGGAAATATTTACATAGTACCTATTGGTACTTCCTAGTGAACATAAACTCTGCTCTTTAGCTCGGATAACATAATTTTTCTGTCTGCTATTTGACCCAGCATTTTGATCTTTTTTTTTATAAAAGAAATGTTCTCGCATGATTTTAGACACGTTTCTTTTAAAAATAGTTATGTGACGGTTACACACCTGGCCCAGGGTCGAATCCCTTGGTTACGGCGCCAACTGTAACGTCGTTCCTCCTGGTCGCTCCTCCTGGTTCCAAGCGTGCCGCTCCAACCCCTTGGTTAGATGATCACCAGTCTCGCCTTTCCCAACTCGCTTCCAATACCTGGTTACTGAAGCAACTGTACTGATCTCCGGTCTGTCTACCCACGCTGTGTTTAGATCTTAGACAGACGGGACCAGCAGGGATTGGGGCCGATACAAGTTGAGTCCGACGGGGGTGGCAAAACACAAGTAAAAGAAAAAAAAAAACTCACGAGACAAAAGGATTGCTGATAAAAAAAGGGTAACAACCTTTTATATCTAATGTCCGTTACATAAAAACAAAATTGTTCTCAATTCCCGACCCGCTCTGTGGACTATGGCACCAAGCTTCTATCACACAACCTAAGGATTTCGAATTGCCTACTCTTTAGAATTGTGTATGTCGGAGTGTGGTTTAGCTCGACACTGGGGCTAATTTCTATCGATCATTCGCAGTTGATTCTTCTTCTTCGTCGACTTAGATAGAACTTCTCTTGTCTTCGACTTGGGCTGGATCTTCTCTGCGGCTTTCGAGTAATCTTCTTCTTCGTCTACTTGGGCTGGAAGTTCTCTTGTCTTCGACTTGGGTGGAAAGATTCTCTTGTCTTCGACTTGGGTGGAAAGGTTCTCTTGTCTTCGACTTGGGTGGAAAGGATTTCTTGCCGCAACTCAGCCGCTACTCTCAACTCAACTGATTTCTGTCGACTGGGGTCCTGCTTTTTATTGACGCCGCAGCAAACCGGGGTGGGTCTGTTGGCGTCAGGGGTTTTCTCGATAATTCCAATAGCCGCATTAATTCTGTTTCCCCATTATCGCTATTGTTTTCACCCCTACTTCCTCATAGTGCCTTTGGTGGGGAGGCGTACACCCATCTCTCCCGGTTTTCGTATGTCAGGTGACCGTTTTTGACCAATGGTTCCTGATCGAGCATTCTTCCTCTTCTTTCCGCATATCACGTGACCGCTTTCGGCTAATGAGATTGTGGTTGGGCGCCTCCATCTCAAATCGGGCGTGGCTTACATCGTTCTTGTTTTAAAAAACAAAATCTAATTTTGCCCTTTTTTCACGTACGAAAATGACAATCTTGGCTTTTTCTCACCTGGGCTCTGTCAAAACAGCCTGCCGCTAATTAGATGTGACTTCAGGAAAGAATATTGGCGCCATCTGTGAGCTGGAGACAATCATTTTTTTCACCTCTTGTTTTTTGTCAGACCCGACAGTCAGAAAATCTTAATTATCTACATTGAAAATGTCCCCACTTTATTATCGTGGGTTTCCAATTCTTAACAGGCCAGAATCTGTATACAGTTCCACCGGTCACTCCCCTCAACCCAAAAGACACTTTTTTTTTTTTCTCCGATTAAAAAAAAATTTCGTTTCTATTGTTCTAAAAAGAAATTCCCCTTTCTCCAATTTGACAATGAGTCTTTCCACGCAAAAAGTAGGCTAGGTGCTTTGACCGATATTCTTATCGCCAATACACTGTCATCAAGCCTGGTTCTTTTCTCCCTCTAAATGATTTTTCATTTCAAATAACAATTCTCTATTGTCTTTTAAAATTCGGCCAACACGCAGGCCAAGATATCTTTCTGACACCTATCTTCGCTTATGACCGGGTCATGCATCATCCATCTCTTTCCTTTTTTTCCCTTTCTTCCTCTTTTCTTTCCCCTTCCTTCTTCTTTCCTTAGGATCGTCTAAGTACAACTTAGTGAATTATTTTCAACTCAATTATTTTCCGTTTAAAAAAAAAATCAACAACCTGTTTAATAAACCGAGTAAAAAAAAAATTAAATCATATTTCTATGAATATTTCTAATAATGCAAGGTGCCACAATCCTCCCCTAACCGATTTGTCATTTACCCGTAAATGAGACCTAAACCCAATTACATCATTTAACATGCACCATGCATTTGTCTCATGCAATTCTATTCTACTTTCTAACATGCAAGGGTAATGTTCTTTCCATTTTCTTTTGTTCTACATGCAATGAAATGTTCTTTTCATTTTTTTTTTGTTCTACATGCAATGAAATGTTCTTTTCATTTTCTTTTTGTTCTACAGGCAATGTAATGTTCTTTTCATTTTCTTCTGTTCTACATGCAATGAAATGTTCTTTTCATTTTCTTCTGTTCTACATGCAATGAAATGTTCTTTTCATTTTCTTCTGTTCTACATGAAATGAAATGTTCTTTTCATTTTCTTTTGTTCTACATGCAATGAAATGTTCTTTTCATTTTCTTTTGTTCTACATGCAAGGTATTGTTCTTTTCATTTTCTTCTGTTCTACATGCAAGGTAATGTGTGCGTGTGTCTGTAGGTGCAGATGTGTTCACTAGGGTTTGTTCTTCTTGGTCAATGTTTTCCTCTCTGCCGTGGGAGGTTTTTCCGCCGCACGTGGTGGTCTCACGCCAGCCTCCTCCATTGGTCTTTCAGCAATTTCTTGCCAGTCCTGTCTGAGTAAGGAACACTGCTCGGCATCTCCCTCTCGAGTTGTTGCATGCTCACTAGACTGTCGTTCGCTAATCTTCTCTTACTCTTAATCTTCCATATTATTACACCCCCGATGGCTATAACTAGGAATGTACCCATTACTATTGACCAACTTATCGCGATCTGCTCATCGTCTTCCCAAGCTACACCTTCGTCTCCCAACGCACTTAACTTATCTCTTAAGTGATCCATATCGATCTTTTCTATTGGCTTCATTAATACTGGCATCTTATTTAAGGTAACATTAGAGAATCTCTTCACTATCGGCTCCCATAATTCTGTACAATTGACTAAGCCTCTACCAATCATCTCTATGAGTGAATCTTTTCTTCATACCTTTCTTCCATCTGGTAATAGGGGGCAAGGAGATGGACACCCCAACCGCCGAACATCCATGGGTAGCGTCACCAGGGATAACGGTGGCCTTATTCTTAATGTCCTTGTGGACTCTCCCCCATATACCTAGACAGGCTGATATGTTTCTGTGTGGCTACTGCCCACACCCCGTCTGAAACACTGATAGCTTGTGGTAATGCCGAGTTTGTTAATACCTCTACTTGGCAGATTCTTTTGATTCCTTCCCCCTCCCTTCAAACAATTCTAGTATGCACAGTCTGCGGTTACCAGTTTTATAGATAGGGCTCAACGAGGTACAAGTCCCCAGGGTATCATCTCTACACCTTCTAGCTTCTTCAGCTGATAGCAACATGAATTTCGTTCTCCCCGAATTTAATGCTATGTAGTCTGCTTCCACCTTGTACCTTGCTATCATTCCCAAACCTTGATCTCTTCTGGGGTAGGGAATGGGTAAGTTTATAACCTGGTATATCTCGAAGATACTCTCGCTATCTAGTAACGGGACAGATATCACTACCAATAATCGCCTATTTTCTAACAAGGTCACACATCCAAGGGCATTATAGTACTTCCACAATTCTTTAGTGGGGTCCACTGGTAGTCTTAAATGGCGGGGCAATTCAGCCTGTATGCCAAGTAGTACTTCCTTTAGGTGACCCGAGTTTACTATACTTGGGGAGAGGTGTCCTAATGACAGCATGTCTAATTGTGCTCTCACGTGTTCCAGCAAGGTCGTCAACGACTGACTAGTTTGTCGTACTTTATTCGTAATCGTCATTAGCTGGAAATATTTTTGCATGAATCCGCTTATTTCCTGTAATTCAACCATTACAGTTTCTGTATTATTAAATACCTCTTGTCTCAATTTCGCCAGGTTGTCTATTAACCAATTGATTCTGGCTCTATTTTTGGATACTTCTAACCTTGTCACATTTAATATCGTCACACTCTCTCTTGCCACCTGGGCAAGCGTCCTCTGGTTTACTTCCACTTGTCCCAGTTTCCTTCTTATGAATTTAACGTCATCTTCAGTTACTGTTCCAAACAAGACACTCAATGCCTTTCCCACAATCGGAAGTACGGATCTTCGTTCCCGCGTCTGCAGTAACTCTATTCCCTGCAGGTAGTTTTGCATGTCTTTCCATTGAGCCTCTATCATAGTGGCTTCTGATTCTAGGGAGTGCAATAAACTAAGATACCCTTTGTGCTTGGGATAATCTTGTCCTACTTTCAATCGGGCTGCATCCAGCTGCGTCAGCTCGTTTCCTAACTTATCTAATAGCGACTCATACGGGTTCAAATCTATCACGAATGTGACCAACCACTTAGACCTGGTTATTATTACTTGGCTCGTTTTTTTAAAATGGTGTTTCGGCTGCGTTTCCCGGCTTCCGCCATCGTCACCACCAGCGTGGCTATCACCATCATCGTCATCACCAACCCCTTTCATCTTGATCATTCCTGAAAGGTAACAAATTCTCTTGTTGTTATTCTTCACAATCACTTAGTCTCGCTCGACTCATCACTCAATCATTTCATAACCTTTTTCTAAGTTCGGCTCTTCCCTCCCCTAACTAACCTCTAGCAGACAGAATGGTCCGGTCAGGTGTGCGTGGCGCTCACTCTAAAGGTCGTACTTCATGACACCACTGGTGATCAATCAACAATGCCAATGATCTTCTCCTGTCCCTTCAGAGGTGCAGCCCGTGACTCCATCCCCTCCACTCACATCTACCATAGTCAGCCAATAGGATTTTGGATGAGCCAGTGTCGTTATCTGTCGACACTAAATGCTTCTATTCTGCACAGCCCTTTTGTTCTACTGAGATTTGGGGTTCTTCTCCCTCCCTGATCTCATCTTCCGAGGTGATTCCTGCTCAACCTCCACCCCTTCCTTCTGTGTTTAACTCCCGTCCAGGAGGTTTTTGTCCTCTTCTTCATCCCCTGATTCTTCTTTCTGTTTAGAGTCTTCGCCTTGAATGTCTTCAATACCTCTCGACTCTATGTCTAAACTTCTTCTGTTCCTTATCCTTTCCCTAAGCTGGGAAGGGGGTATTCGATCCTCCTCCTCCCACTCGCTGGGCCCTTCGTCCTGTTCAGGGTGCCTCTTTTTAGAGCCTTCGACTGCTTGATTGGACCTCTTCGTTTTTTCTTCCTTTTCTTCGGACATGGGGGTGTGATGGCGATCTCACGGGGTCTTCTCTGCACTGATTCAGTCGACGACTGAACATCGCTAATCCCCGCTGAGGGTTCCAACTCTGTCACTCGGACTGCTTCGTTTATCTGGTCAAGTCGACCTATCTCCTCATCTTCTTCGGAGTCTTCCTCCGTCTCCATTCCTTCCGGTTCAACCAGAGTTACCTTCCTTTTCCTTGTCTTCTTAGGCCTCGGCTCGCTCATTTCAGGTTAGCTATTTCAGCCTTCTTCAGATCATTGGCATGAACCCTCCTCGCTCGTCCTGCCACTTGATCCCATATTACATATGATACTGGGCCCGTCTGCTCCACTATCCGGTAGTACGGTTCCCATCTCTGGTCCAGTTTTCCTTCTCTCTGGTGGATTTTATAGTAGACAGGGTCTCCAACCTTCAATTCTACCACCTTTCTTTCAGCATTCACCCTCTCATTTCTTTTCTTCTGGGCCCTCTTTATTCTTCTTCTGGCCTGTACGAATATCTTATGTTGCTGTTCCAGCAATAGTTGATGATGATCTTCTCCCATATACCTTCTTCGGGGCTTCAGTAGGTTATCTACAGGCAGGACCACGTCTCTGCCAAACAACAAAAAATAAGGAGAAAATCTGGAGGTTTCGTTTATCGTAAACCTCACGGCCGCCAGAGCCTGCGTCAAATACAAGTCCCAATTTCCAATGTTTTCTCTGACCAACTTGGCCAATACATCTCCCAAGGTTTTATGAAACCTTTCCACTTTAGCATTTCCCTGGGGGTGATATGGGGATGTTTTTATGTGCTCTACAATTGCACAGGGGCACCATACCTAGGGAAGATTTCACTTATTATCAACCCGGCCACAGTTCTGGCCTTCTTGTCTGGTACTGCAAATGCTTCAGGCCAATTTGTTAGCCAATCGACAAAACTCACTATATAGTTGTTTCCTTGTGCAGTTTCCCCATATGGTCCTGATACATCCATACTCACTTTCTCGAAGGGGAAGTTTGGTACGTCTGTCTCCTCCAAGGGTGCCATTTCCTGCCTTCTGCTCTGCGACTGGCACACTACACAACTTCGAACATAGTTAGTGACTTCTCCGTACAGTTTGGGCCAATAGTATTTTCTTCCTATGAGATCACATGTCCTATCAATTCCCATGTGACCCAACCTTTCGTGGCACTGTTCCAATATCTCTGGTCTTAAACTTTTGGGCACATACAACTTGGGTTTGACTTCTTCATCCCTTCCTGAGAGATAATACAGCCTTTCCTCTATTATGGCATACTTGGTGGTCTCTCCTGACTTCACCTTCTCTCTCAGAGCAGCTATTTCACTGTCTGCTTGCTCCTTTTCAATTCCTTCTGTCCAGTAGGGATCGGTTATTATCTGGGCGTCCCCTTCTTCGTCCGATTCTAATATAGGGCGATCTTTTAGCTTATTAGAGTTAATTACTCCTATTCTATAGGCTTTATCATCTACTCCCTGTTCTACCCTTACAGATCTTTCTTCCAGTTGTTTCGGTATTCTTGAGAGTAAATCTGCGCACGTGTTTTACTTTCCTGCCAAATACTCTATCTTACAGTGGTAGCCACTTAACTTAAGTGCCCACTGTTGAATTTTTCTTATTATTTGTCCACTCTGCCTGCAATAGGTACTGCAGAGGCTTGTGGTCTGTCTTTATAGTGAAGACCGCACCGTTTAAATAGTAGTCCAGTTTTTGGAGAGCATACATGATAGCATATGCTTCCCTCTCTATTACTGGCCACCTCTGTTGTGTCTCTGAGAGCTTATGGGAGAGGAAGTATATCGGTACTTCCTCTGGTGTGCCTGGCACTGGTCCTTCCTTATCAGGACACGGCTGGGTAAGTACTGCCCCTACACACTGCTCACTGGCATCCGTGTATAATATCATGGGCTTGTTGAGGTCTGGATACGTCAGCAGTGGAACGGTCGTCAACTGTTCCTTTAGCGAATCAAATGCTCGTTGACAGTCCTCTGTCCACTTGAACCTAGCGTATTTCTTCGTCAGGGCCACTAGCGGTATGGCAATTCTTGAAAATGCCGGGACGAAGCGCCGGTAGTAGCCTATAGCTCCTATAAAACCTCTTACCTGCCTCACTGTCTTAGGCTCTGGCATTTCCCTTATGACCTTTACCTTATCCATGTCGGGTTTAATACCGTCTCCGTTTATGACGAAGCCTAAATACCTAGTTTCTTCCCTCAGAAACTGACACTTTGACAATTTCAATTTTAATCCGTGTTTCCTCAACCTTCCCAACACCTGTCTTAAATGAAAAAAAAGTGTTGTTCCACTGTCTCCGAAAATATCAAGATATCGTCTAAATACGCCATGGCAAAGCTCTCGTATCCTCCTAACACTATTGACATTAGCTGTTGGAAGACTCCCGGGGCATTAGCTAAACCGAATGGCATCACTCTGAACTGAAACAGTCCCAGGTGACACGCGAATGCGGCCTTCTCCTTGTCAGCCTCATCCAGGGCTACCTGCCAATACCCGGACCTCAAGTCCAACGTAGAGAAGTACTTTGCCTTCCCTAATAATGCCAAAATGTCGTCTATCAATGGCAATGGCACCGCCAACGGCTTCGATATAGAATTCAGCTTTTAAAATCTACACAGAAACGGTGGCCGCCATCTTTCTTACCTACTATTACTATTGGGAAGCTCCAAGGAGAGATCGATCTTTCGATCATCCCAGCTTCCAACATTTCCTCTACTGCCTCTTCTTACAAGGGGTCTTTTTATGTATAGGTGTTCGGTAGGGTTTTAATTTCACAGGGGGGTGGTCTCCGGTGTCGATTTTCATTTCGACTGTGTGGGTCTGACCTAGCTCCTTGTCTGACTGGGCCACCACATCTCGATTGTTCCTTAACAGACCCCCACTCTGGTTCTAAATTGATCCGGTGCTAATATATCCTCATCTAAGATTCCTTTTGTTTGCTCTACTAGCTTCCTTCGTTCCTCCTCGAATCTCACCCGATTCAGAGTTCGTAGGGGAAGCGCTCTCCCTATCTTCTCCCTCTCCTAACCTTTATAGTCTTTTGGGCCTGGTTCACCATCATTATGGGCACCAACTCGGCTGCCTCCACTACCGTTTCGCACAGGGTTACCTCGCTATCTTCTAGGCCCTTTCCTTCTACAGGGACCAACTGCAGAGGTCCTCTCCGTACCTTTTTTTTTCTGACATTAGCCTACCCTTTCCCGACACTGCGGTCCTAGGAGGTAACTTTACATCTTCCTCCACCACTATGGTTATCTCTTCCTCTGGTGGGCATCCCAATGGCGTTCTCTCGCCGTTCACCACCAACACAGTAGGATTAAACTCGATCTGGGCCTTTGGCTCCGGAGCCAATCTTCTCCCAAGATTGCCTCTGTACACAGGTCGGGTGTTACGTAAAAAATTTTGGGTGCTTTTCACCCTCCCAATCCTCACCGGGAGCCTCACCATCCCTTTTATCTCCAGGGGGGCTCCATCTGCCTGCGTGATCTCTATGTCCGCTTCCGTAACCTTCTCTTCCATTTCACCCGCCTGTATGTTTCCTCTCATCAATGACACAGATGCTCCTGTGTCCACCAAAGCCCTCATCTCTCTACCACCCTATCTCTGCTCTACAGGATAGTTCTTTCTCCTGCGTTAGCGAAGAGAACACTTGAGCTTTCTTCTTCCTGGGTCCCCACCTTTGGGTTAACCCAGCCATAGGCGCCGGTAGTAATAAATCACCTTCATTTTTTTCATGAGGTGGAGTTCTGCGCCCCCTGCACCTGGGCGACCCTGGCCGGACCTCTCCCGGTCTCCCATGGCCGTTTTTAAAATACAGTTTCTTTTCAGGTGTCCTGGCCTCCTGCAAAACCAGCACCTTCTTGTTGGACAGCTTGCCGCAAAGTGGCCCGCCCGACCACATGTCCAACATTTTGCTCTTTCCCTTTTTTAACTGGGTTGGCCTTTGTGTCTATCCTCGGGGGAACCTGTCCTCTATTCAAGCGGTTCGCCCACCCACTGGTCCAAGTTTTTATTTCTCTCCTTTTTAACTGGGCCACCCTCCTCTTAATTCTGGGGTGGCCTGCTGGCTTTTCCCTGGGCCGGTCTCTTGGGCTCAGCCTTCTTTGTTAATATCGGTGGGGCACCCTTCCTCAGCCCGCACCACTTGGCCAGGTGTCCTTTCTTACCACACCTGGTGCATCTGTCCTGATTGAAGTCTGGAGGCAACCCCACTTCGTCGGACATTCCGCCGCCCTGTGGTCCTCGTACCCACAGGTCCAGCAGACCAGCCCGTATCGACCCGGCGTGGGCTTATAAAAGCCATGCCTGGTCGACCATGCCCTTCTATTGGGGTCCTCCTCCCATAATTCTGCCCGATCCACCTCTTCCTTAACCCTCTGATTCCACACGGGGGGTTCTTCCGCCCTACCCCCCTTCTTCCAGCCTCTTGACTTGGTATCTGCTTCTTTTCCACACCTCTTCACTTTATCCCACACCCCCTGGCTCTCCCTGGCCAGCTCTATCGCTGCCGACAGTCTGAGCGGTCCTTCTTTCAATACGTCGTGACGAACACGCTCGTCGCTCAGCGCCTCTACATACAGGTCCGCCAGTTGGGCCTGCATAACCGCATTATCCCTGACCACTTCGGGGAATGCCAACGACGATAACTTCCCCCGCTCGGGCCCCTAATTCTCCCGGGGTTTCATCCCGTAGCTGTGTCAGTTTTAAAAGGGCCCTCATGGCCTCTATGGCCGTACCTTCGTCGGCGAATTCTTTGGTTAGCAGTCTTTTATTTCTTCCCAAGACAAGCGGGGTTGGTTCTCCAAGAGCCCCCCTCACGAACTCAGACGCTTTTCCCTTTGTGGCATCGTATGCCAAATACAGGGTTTCTTGGTCCGAAAGCTCGTAGATGGTTCGGCTCTTCTCGAGGATTGCCAGCCAGTTTTTAAACTCCTTCCCGCTGCCATCAAATACTGGGACCCTCGGTCCACCCAACAGCTTCCTTAAATCCACTGACAACCCCCGCCCTACTTCCTCCTCACCCCCCACTGCTCTATCCGAATCATAGTCAGACATGTCTACAGAGAAAGACAGTCTATGCAGCAACAATCGAGGTTGGGAAATAAAATAAGGTGTCCTACCTTGCAGACGATTCTGTTCTTTTCTTCCTTTGGTCCCGGGTCGTTCTGAGTTCTGTCTGAATTTTCAGCAACGGCGGTCGATCGTGGTCTTCTCAGGGTTGAAATCCCTCGGTCACAGCACCATATGTGACGTGGTTGTCTCAGGGTTGATCCGTTGGTCACGGCACCACATGTGACGGTTACACACCTGGCCCAGGGTCGAATCCCTTGGTTACGGCGCCAACTGTGACGTCGTTCCTCCTGGTCGCTCCTCCTGGTTCCAAGCGTGCCGCTCCAACCCCTTGGTTAGATGATCACCAGCCTCGCCTTTCCCAACTCGCTTCCAATACCTGGTTACTGAAGCAACTGTACTGATCTCCGGTCTGTCTACCCACGTTGTGTTTAGATCTTAGACAGACGGGACCAGCAGGGATTGGGGCCGATAAGTTGAGTCCGACGGGGTGGCAAAACACAAGTAAAAAAAAAAAAAAAAACTCACGAGACAAAAGGATTGCTGATAAAAAAAAGGGTAACAACCTTTTATATCTAATGTCCGTTACATAAAACAAAATTGTTCTCAATTCCCGACCCGCTCTGTGGACTGTGGCACCAAGCTTCTATCACACAACCTAAGGATTTCGAATTGCCTACTCTTTAGAATTGTGTATGTCGGAGTGTGGTTTAGCTCGACACTGGGGCTAATTTCTATCGATCATTCGCAGTTGATTCTTCTTCTTCGTCGACTTAGATAGAACTTCTCTTGTCTTCGACTTGGGCTGGATCTTTCTGCGGCTTTCGAGTAATCTTCTTCTTCGTCTACTTGGGCTGGAAGTTCTCTTGTCTTCGACTTGGGTGGAAAGATTCTCTTGTCTTCGACTTGGGTGGAAAGATTCTCTTGTCTTCGACTTGGGTGGAAAGGATTTCTTGCCGCAACTCAGCCGCTTCTCTCAACTCAACTGATTTCTGTCGACTGGGGTCCTGCTTTTATTGACGCCGCAGCAAACCGGGGTGGGTCTGTTGGCGTCAGGGGTTTTCGATAATTCCAATAGCCGCATTAATTCTGTTTCCCCATTATCGCTATTGTTTTCACCCCTACTTCCTCATAGTGCCTTTGGTGGGGAGGCGTACACCCATCTCTCCCGGTTTCTCATGTCAGGTGACCGTTTTTTGACCAATGGTTCCTGATCGAGCATTCTTCCTCTTCTTTCCGCATATCACGTGACCGCTTTCGGCTAATGAGATTGTGGTTGGGCGCCTCCCATCTCAAATCGGGCGTGGCTTACATCGTTCTTGTTTTAAAAAACAAAATCTAATTTTGCCCTTTTTCACGTACGAAAATGACAATCTTGGCTTTTTTTCTCACCTGGGCTCTGTCAAAACAGCCTGCCGCTAATTAGATGTGACTTCAGGAAAGAATATTGGCGCCATCTGTGAGCTGAGACAATCGTTTTTTCACCTCTTGTTTTTTGTCAGACCCGACAGTCAGAAAATCTTAATTATCTACATTGAAAATGTCCCCACTTTATTATCGTGGGTTTCCAATTCTTAACAGGCCAGAATCTGTATACAGTTCCACCGGTCACTCCCCTCAACCCAAAAGACACTTTTTCTCCGATTAAAAAAATTTCGTTTCTATTGTTCTAAAAAGAAATTCCCCTTTCTCCAATTTGACAATGAGTCTTTCCACGCAAAAAAGTAGGCTAGGTGCTTTGACCGATATTCTTATCGCCAATACACTGTCATCAAGCCTGGTTCTTTTTTCTCCCTCTAAATGATTTTTCATTTCAAATAACAATTCTCTATTGTCTTTTAAAATTCGGCCAACACGCAGGCCAAGATATCTTTCTGACACCTATCTTCGCTTATGACCGGGTCATGCATCATCCATCTCTCTTTCCTTTTTTTTCCTTTCTTCCTCTTTTCTTTCCCCTTCCTTCTTCTTTCCTTAGGATCGTCTAAGTACAACTTAGTGAATTATTTTCAACTCAATTATTTTCCGTTTAAAAAAAAAAATCAACAACCTGTTTAATAAACCGAGTAAAAAAAAAATAAAATCATATTTCTATGAATATTTCTAATAATGCAAGGTGCGACAGTTATACTAAGGGACTTATAAACTAATATATATATATATATATATATATATATATTAATCGGTATCACCCTATGCAAAGATGTAAAACCAATAAAACACAAGTGGTTATAGAGTGTGGAAGAATTAGGAACAGAAACATTGATAATGAGCGTAATGAGTAATCAGGAGGACAGTAGATAGCAATTGACATTGCATTTAAATTTTTGCAGTTTAAAGTTGGTTGGATCCAGTAGAATTGTGAGTTCAACTGCAGTGGTGAACAAAAACTTAGAGAGTTGAGTCAAAGTGATATATCTGGAAGAGGCATGCCACGTGGAACTAGAACTATCTACTCCGGTGGACGAAATAAAGGGTACTGTTGGAAATTTCAATCACCCGAAGAAGGCCGGAGCGTACAACGGCCGAAACGCCGTGAATGTGGCAAAAAATATGAGGACAACATTCTGATCATGTAAATAATGTGAATAATTACAGTATCTCATCTCAGAAATAAGAGAGATACTCAACGATGTAATATTCAAATCTTAGATAATATGTTGAAATCTTACATAATATGTTGTATGTCAGTTATGTAATAAATATAATTAGCACTCTATGTCATTTTTATGATTCAAGATAAAATGTATCCCATCATTATGAGACACCCTGTATATATACACACATTTATACATATATTGCTTGTTACGATAAACGTTATTGTTAGTGTTTGAGTTGCTATCCCGATTTTCTTAAATAGTGAAATTAATAAAAAACAGTGTCGATCAAGAAGTCAGACTAAAGAAAAAAATCAAACCTTCTAACAGATTCATGTCTACATAAAAAGTTACAAATTTGAAAATTCAAACGGTATTTGAGAAGTTATTCAACTACTGGATTTTTATCTTCGATACAGGAAGCTTTTATCTGAGATCACTTCGCATTCTAGAAATATGTAAAAAAAATGACGCGAATTCTGAGGACGAGGTAAATGAATAGCGACCGAAGATCTTTTAAAATATTTTACAATACCGAGGAGAATGTGGAAGAATTAAGGAGACAAATAATAATAATAATAATAATAATAATATGCAAACACTTTGGAAAAGATGTTAGTAAACACAGGTATGAACATCACCCAGCACCGGTTACAGAAATAGAAGACATCATGGGATTACACCATCTTTACAGGAGGATTGAAGCAAATAGGCCCAGCATAATTGTCAAAAACCGAAAAGAAAAAAAAGTTGCCTACTAATTGATATGGCTGTAACATAGCAACGAAGTAATTTGAAAAACTATCGAAGTATAAAGACCTGGAAATCGAAATAGAAAAATGTGGAAATTGAAAACAAGAATAGTACCAGTCATAGTAGGTGCGCTTGGAATGATAAAAAAGGAACGCAACAACACATTGAAAAAGTCTCCGGAAATCCCAGCTTAAGAGAAATAAAAAAAAATGTTTTGATAAGTACAGCTCACACATTAAAAAGAACTTTGTCCATGTAACTTTAGTGATGTTATGGGAGTTAGAAAAAGAAATCATGAAATGTAGCTATGACAACACCTGCCTTAGGTCTTGCCGCATACTTGATAGGTAGTGACAATAACAGAAATCGAAATAATAATAATAATAATAATAATATCCTAATTTGAGATTTAAAGAGGAGGTGGGGCTTTTCAAGTCTCGGTAGTTTTGGGATCAGTATTACTGCTGATGAAGATACTGGATAAATGAGATGACTTGCGCTCCTTTCATCATTAATGTCAAACTGTAAATTATATTTTAAGATCGAAATGAAAAAAAAATAGCAACATAATGAAAATATCAGGGCACCAAGTGTAAAGGAAAACTGGAAATATTTTGGAGTATGGGAATTGGAATCTCCTAAAGAGATGAAAAAAAAATGTAATGAAAGAAATCCAGAAAACAATACCTCAAAAGAACAAGGAAGATTTTGGACGCTACCCCCAGAAACACAAACAAAGGAATAACCACACTGGAAGTATCCATAGTAAACTATACTGGTCGTTCCTAAACTGTACAATTGAAGAACGGAAAAATCTTTTATCACAGACCAGGTAAAACGATGCTTACTTTTAAGAGATGTTGGGAAAAGGAGAAAGAAAACTCTAGCATTGATGATTTTTTTAGATTGGATTATCAAAGAACTTGACTACACAATCAGAATAAGAGCATACTGATTATGACAGTCGAAATTTGTAACAGGATTGACGAGTGGGCAAGTGTTGAATGAGAAAGCTTCTAAAGAAAAAGAAAGAATAGGAAACATATCAACTCTACAGATATTTCAAGAAACAAACAGAAGGAAAAATCAAATGTGTTGCCGTTGACGGGGTTATGAAAAGGGCACTTAAAAAGAGAAATTGATAGGATCAGAACAATTCTATAAGAATTCTATAAACTATATTAAGGCCAGGATAACGCACATAGAATAAATCTTGTTTATGCGGAGATGGAGGTGTAACCGCTTATTATATAAGCGGATACAGAAAAAAATACAAATATATACATGACTGGGAAGGAGAGGTAATCAACTGGGAATTGTACAATCAGCTGGGATTTTTCCTATAAATACTAATGGCGTATGCAGGAATAAGAAGAATAAGAATTCTCGAGAATAAAATAAAGATAACTGTGAGAATGTGAAGATAAAGCAGATGACATAATCGAGACAAAAGCACAGATCTCGCCCTTGTAAACAAAAGAAAATTTATCACACAATAAGTAAAAAAAAAAGAGAGTGAAATTTTAAAAAAGTGAACAAGTTGGATAAATATTTGTATCATACTTTCGCCAAATTAGAAAAAAAAATTGACGATTGCAACTTTAATTATTGGCGCGCTTGCAATAGTCCAGAAGAGTCTATCAAAATGGTTGGAATAAACAGAAATTCCAGGAAGAAACGAAAGTATTTAGAAGACATTATTACTAAGACAAGTCAGAATAAAAAGGTGAGGGCTGAAGCACAATGAAGACTTGCTATCACTTGATCTTTGCTGAAAGACGCCAAATAATAGCTGTTAGTGAAAACATGACGGGCACTTGTAATAACGGGCGGATATGGGGCATATCTTAGAAGACAATGAATCTAAATTTTCAGATAATAGAAAAAAATGAGAAAATACGCAGATATGGTGATTACGGTCGCGACCAAAAAACAAAACAAGACAAACGAATAAGAGTTTATGATATATAAAACAGAAGGATAATAAAAATATCGACAGAAAATTATAACCATAACCTTTCTGGCGCCAGTATAAACGATCAGCGGCATCGTCTAATATTGATGATTTTAATCGAATAATAATGTTTCAGATTATTCTATGTCTGTTTGCAAACAATAAAATAAAAAAAGAAAAAATAGAAAACAGAAGCAATTAAGATTTTTAAAAAAGTGGTGAAGCAAAGCTGCTGCCTCCGGCGGATATTAAGCTCAATTTCCTGTCTAGTTAATAATGAATGATATATATATATATATATATATATATATATATATATATATATATATATATATATATATTTATACACACACACACACACATATATATATATATATGAAAATTAAAAAATTATAAAAAATCGATTATTAATTTGTAAACTTGTAAGACTTCTACAATACTTTTTTTTTCTCGAAAACTTTTAGGACACATTCATGTGGAAATTAAAATTTCGAACTGGAAAAAAGTCCATAATTCGGATAGCTCTTTTAAGAATGACATTGTCAAAATTATTGCAACAAAAGAAAGACTTCGTCAGTCAAATCTAATAAAACCTAATAATATTGACATAAATACTTAAAAAATTGCAAAAGAATTCTGAATATCCATGGGGTGAATAGAATAAAATTTAAAGATTTCTCTTTGAGATTCGAACAAATCATAATTCCCATTATTTACATACGGACTATTTTCATAAATTATCGCAATATTTCAGTTTTTGAGGTGATGCGGCCTTCTGCTTGTCGATTTAGGAAAATTTAAACTAAACTCTTTATTTAATCTATTTTTTCTCGTTCGACTGACCATGTTCTTTTATCATTTAGTACTGTATTGTCCCCATTTAGTGATTGCTCCATTTTCGCAGAGTCCAAGTACACACAACCCAGTCCAGGAATTGACCTCACAATATTTCACCAAAATCACGAAACAACGTTTTAATCCATTAGGTTATTGTGGGATAATCCTGATTAGAAAAACAGGACCTTAAACCTAACTTATCGGTTGATTAGTATCGTGGATGATGCTTGTCACACTTGACTGCACTCACCGTGGATTTTCTTTGCCATTGAAGTTGCTGCTGCTACTTTTTAAGTCTTGCTATCATTTCTCTTTTTTCTTTATTAACGGCTCCCATATGGTACTGATTTCTCTGCTAGGCCTATTAAGAAGGTTCTAATAGCCTAGCATATGAGATAATTCTTTTAGATGTTTGACTACCTAATGTCCTTCACTATCTAGTATTTTTACTTCATCCTGCAGAGTTTGATGACTACGCTTTTACCTACTGATCAGCCATGCCTGGTTTTACTGTCGCCCCAGATTATGAACAAATGGATTATAATTGCAAAGTAAGATTGACAAAATTTTCAAGAAAAGAAAAATACGCGCAAAGAACAGATATCTTAAAAAAACGACTTACTACATCGGATTTTGGTTTTGGTATTTTACTTATGTCGCGGATTGGGGCGTGGTTCTTAAGCAACTATATTTAAAACTTAAAGTTAGCTTTACTTGCATTTCTTCACATCCTTAATCAGTCGACGTACGTGTTAAATGTTTTTATTTGTTTTCAGGTTTGGTAACTCACACAGATACACAAACATAGAAAAATAGGATCATTATTGCTGGGATGAGCGCGAATGCGGACCTCCAACCTATTTCTTTTAATGATTTCACTCCAAGCAGGGGAATAAAGTCACTTAAACGCAGAGAGAGAGAGAGAGAGAGAGAGAGAGAGAGAGAGGCAATAAAAGAACAGGGATTAAGAAGACAGTAGATAACGATTGACATTGCATTTAAATTTTTGAAGATCAAACTTGGCTGGAAAGCAAAAAGCCGAAAGAGACTTCCATCAGTGCTTACATCTAGCTATTTCAACTAACTTCATCAGAATAATTACCATGAAAGTATTTATAGAAAACGTACATGAGGGCTAGTAATTTTTCTTTAGATTTTATCTTATAAATATATAAGATAGATTCGGGTGACTAAAATTGTCTAGCATATGTCATACTAGTTTATGATATATAAAATAGAAGGATAACCAATAACATAGAAAGATAACCAACCTTCCCTACAGCAGATCTAGCAATTGATTCAATAAAATATTTGTACTTAATGTCAGCGTTATCTCGAGAAGGCGCCATGACTCACTTCTTCTGGAAGGCAGTATGGGTTCTCTCAGACGATTACTACAGAGTAATTTCGTTTTGGAGGCGTTAAAATTAAAATGCCATGTTTTGCCGCAGTTAACAACAGATTGTAGCTCATTTTTTAGATCAGCTGCCAATTTAACCTTATCGAACCGATCAGATTTATAATTAAAACAGGAATAAATTGTTGTCATCATTACAGATAGCAATTTGAGAACTGATGTCATTAAAAAGGAACATTAGAAACAAGATAGAACAAATAATAATAGAAATACCAGCATTAATGAAAAAATATTTAGAAGAAGAGCCGTTCAAGACAATATTCATTTCGTGACTTTATAAGAAAAAAATGAATCAGTTAAAAAATTCGTCCAGAAATACCATAACCTTTCAATTTGTGAAGAATAACGCGATGACAGACCTTGTCAAATGCCTTCGAGATATGCAAAGCAATAATTCTTAAAGACTGGAATTACAGAAGATGATTTCCAGCAAGAGGGAAGAAGCAAGGCATTTAGATTTTAGAGAGAACAGGAGCCAATTCAGCAGCATATTTCTTAAGAACTATTGTAGGGAAAAGTTCACGTGTGTTGTGGAGATCTGGTTTAGAGTTGATAGCAGAAACTATGGATGGAGTTAAATGTATATCACTGAATAGAGAATCACATCTAAATAGAAAGTCAGGCAAAGACACACCAGATGAGTCAAGAGTAGAATTTAAATAGAATTTACGAGCAAAATATTCTGCATAATTTTAGTAAAAAACTGCAAAAATCGTTTTTGTCTTTAAGCTGGTATAATTTATCGCTATTGTGCTAACGGAAATGTCGTTATGATGTGCCGTTTTTTTTTTCGGTTACGGTAACAAAAATATAAACAGAAATCGGATTATAATACACATAAATTGCTATTCAAACTATCAAATAATACTGGAAATGTTTATTAACTATACATTTTTAATTATTTCACCTCAAGCAAAGTAATAAAAGCAACTAGGATTCAAGTGGGATCTGAGAGTGAAAAAAAAACAGAGTGGAAAATAAAAGAATAGGTTTCTAGAAAAAAGATGTCGACTGAAATTGCATTTAAATTTTTGAAAATAGTAGTTGACAGGTGGGCAGGAAGTGGGAAACCGGAAGTTGGAAGTCGAAAGAGAGTTTCATCAATGAGAAGTGCAGAAGAAGAAACAATTAACTTATAACTTATGTTTACAACTAATAATTTCGATAGTGAAATTATGAGATTAAATTTCTGAAGTCGAGGTAATGCAAATAAAAATCTAGTTTCTAGACTAATGCATAAATTCATTGAACTCTTGAATTATGATATTAACTAGGGTTCAAGTATAAACAATGTTTTTATAAGTGATACTTACTTATAGGTCTAATAACCGAATAATTTTGTTAATTTTGCCATAACGGACTGAGCAGTACCTGTATTCTTCCTGGAATTTCACTAAATATGTGAAGGTACGACATCTTTCCGAGTATCACCTGGGAAGTGATATTAGGATACGTTTTACCATCTGCAGAAAAATACCTCTGATGTGAAGTCAAACTGTTTATAATAGCAGTTGCTCAAAGGTGGAAGAGTTTACTTCTGGCTTTTGCTGGAAATTGCTTTCAATGTGAAAATGATAGAAGCGATCCCGTTCAAATTTTGGACACGGCTTACCTAATAGGTTTACCGAAGTAACAATTTATACTGCGAACTCGTATATCATCACGTAGAGGTTAACACATAAATCGTAAAGATAATTTTCAGTAGCCAGTATATACAAGGGAAGATGGTAGATCAATACTTCCGTAACTGGACACATTGTCTGAATAATGGGTTTAAATATTGAGTCTATAATGTTCAATCTATGTGATTAATATTAATCAATAAAATAAGCGTAGTGGCCTGGAAGTCAAATGGATTATCAGGAAACAGCAAAATTTCGTTAGAAACAAAGAAAGGAGCGTTGAAATGAATATTAGTCAATAAAATAAGCGTACTGACAAGGAAGTCAAATGGATGATCAGGAAACAGGAAATTTCGTTAGAAACAGAGAAAGGAGCGCTGAAATAAATATTAATCAATAAGTAGAAAATTTCATTAGAAACAAAGAAAGGATCGCAGAAATGAATATTAATCAATAAAACAAGCGCAGATGTAAGGATGTCTGTACGGATTATCAGGAAACAGGAAAATTTCATGTGCATTTGGCTTGTTAAACAAACGTTAGTATAATTTATGGTGTTCTGAAATCAAACTGAGTGGTCCCACTGAAGCACTTGTGTCAGATACACAATTTGTCTTTTGTAGTGCTTCTCATTTTAATAAGGTTGCTTTTAATTTTACAGTTTAATAAAATAAATAATAAATAAGAATGTATCATCCTCAAGCGAATTTTTTTGAATAACTAATCTTGAAGTTTACGCACATTTAATTAGCACTTAACGGCGTACAATTGGTGCCAATATCTATCTGTCGCTAAGACGGACTAGACAATGTGCGCATAGGAATGCCATCATTCGCTTTGAAATGGACACCGCGGCCCAGCCTTGGCTTGGCTTTTTTCTGAGGGTGACTGATATGTTGATACAAATTTTTAACCCTTACACCCCCTATTGGACTGGTCGCTTTAGCCGTTTCCATAGTAAATAATTCTACGAATGAATATGTTTATGAAGATGCGTAAACTTCAAGATTAGTTGTTTCAAAAATTTCGCTTGAGGATAAAACAGAGCTTTTGTCTCTTGTTTTTGAAACATGAGACCTCTTATGTAGCGAAAGAATTATATTTAAAAATTTTTTAAATTATAATATACATATATATGTATGTATGTATGTATGTATGTGCGTGTGTGTATGTACGCGTGCAAATATATACCTACGCACTTTAGAAACACACAGGCGCACACAAAACACTCTTACACTTTTTCTCATTCTCTCTCTGTCAGATTCTGTAAGAAGAAAACGAAACAAATGACAGAAAAAAAATATATATGATTCTTTTAATGATTCTTAACGCAAAGAGCATCAATAGTTGAACAACTAAATAAAAGGAACCAAACATGAAAAATAAAAAAATAAACATAAAAGTAGATGAATGAAAAACAAATTCTGTCATATATTATGATTGTCTGCAATAAGAAATGCAAGGTGAATTTCGTTATTTTCAAGGACGTCTTGTCTTTCTAGTTTTTCATTTTTTTTCTCCATCTGCACGTCTCTTGCTTATAGAGTAACCTTCATTAGTGCGTTCTCTTTCTGATGTTGAAAGTACAAAAACGAGTTTCAAGAAAATCACGCTCGCTTTTCTGATTTCTTGTATTTGAATCATTCATTATATTGAAAGCGGATTGTTGATCGGCGTTAGTTTGTGTTCTTGTTGTTCATAGCTATCCGCAAAAGCGTGTGTAATCTCCGTTCATATAGCAACCAATCCAAGAAAATTGAGAATATTCAATAGACCTTAGCGGAGTCGAAGAAATCAGGGAAACCACTTGAGGCGACATTCTTTGAATATAAGTAACAATAAAATAAGGGATCAAGAACTATATTAAATGAACAATAAGGTTGTGATGAGGTGTGCTAGTGTGTGCACCTTTATGAATGAGTGTTAACAATAGACCGATAGACAGAGAGAAAGAGACGGAGAAAGAGAGAGGGAGGGAGAGAGATAGAGAACAGAAAAGAGAGAAAATAATAGGGAAGATTAAAGAATGGATGAAGAAATCGGAAGAATAAGATGAGTGATTAAGTAAAAAGATTTGAAGCACAAAGTAGCGAGGAAAATGTTGATAAAAAGAAATGACAAGAGGAAAACTTATCTTTGCAATCTGTTTAGTACTTTGAGGAACTTTATCAAAGGCAACTGTAGAAAATTTATTGCTAAACAAAACGTATTTACACTATTTACATCATTATTGTCCTCATCTTTGTTGCTATATTTATTACAAGGTTTCGTATGTACGCTCCGGCCATGTTCAGGTGGTTGGAACGTCGAGCTGAACCCTTTATTTCGCTCGTTGGGGTAGACTGTCCTAGTTCCATGTGTAATATGTCAATTATCAGATGTTAAATGCCCTCTTCAAATTCTCCACTACCTCAAACGGGTATTGAACTCACACTCTTTGGGTTCTGTCACTAACGCCTTTAACTTCTGTGCTACGTGTCCTTGATGATATCTGTGTTTGAATTTCTGGGTATTTTAAACCTAACGTCTTCAGCAATCATTTTTTACTAGTGCTCATATTGCAATTTCTTTGTTGTTATCATTGCTTTTTTTTTTTTTTTTTTTTTTTTTTTACCAGAACTCACATTTCAATTTTGTTGTTATTACTGCTTTTCTCTGGCACTCTTTAATGTAAATAGTGTACATAATACCTCATCTCAGAAATAAAGACATATACAAAACGTATTTATACATGCGGAAAAAAATCCGTTGAGAAATAATAACGTTATGCCTTCAATTTTAAATTTGAAACCATTCCAAAATAACCGAAATTTTCTCGACATTATGAAAAGGAAAGGCGGACGCTTCTTTTTTTCTATGTACCGTTTCCTTTCAGGACGTAGGCGATCATGGCTCTCCACCTCCCTATATCCCTTGCAGCTCTTAACAAGCTCCTTCCCTCTGCCACGTCCCCCAGACCATGTTCTGTCATCCACTTGCTTAATCCCGCTAGGTATGTCATGCGTTGTTTTCCCTTGTCTCTCTTTCCCTCTATTCGACCTGTGAGTATCAGATTCTCCAGGCTCTCCTTTCTCATTATGTGTCCCAAAAACTTCAGTTGCCTCTTCCTGATGTTAAGTATAAGCCTCCTTCTTGTTTGCATCCTCCCTAAGACCTCATCGTTGCTCACACGCTCGATCCATGATATCCTTAGCATCCTTCTGTAGAACCACATCTCCGTCGCCTTGAGTCTCTTCTTTATCTTTGAGGAAATCGTCCAACACATTCGCTGCCGTATAGAAATGATGTATTTTCAACACGTTGTTAAATGAAAGTGAGTTAACGTTGCTATTATTATTATTATTATTATTATTATTATTATTATTATTTGTTGTGACCAACTAAATGGTTAAAGAAATAACAAAACAAGTGTTACAGATATATCATATATTAAATAGTAACTACAATACAAGAGAAGAGTAGTACATGACTAGTGAGTGTATGTCGGTTGACCCAGCGTTAAATCTATTCGATTGTTATATTTACCAGCCTCCTCCGAGGTAGGATGTGGTACAAGGCCGAGTTTAATGTGTGGCAATCTAAGCCCGTAGGCTCAGCCAAAAATTCCCCATAGATCCCGTATAAAACGTGGTCGGGTAGTTGTTTCCCGAGACGAGACCCTGCCCTTCGACATAGCCTCATCTGGGGATCTTCTCCGCCCGGAGACAGAGAGTTTGACCAGCACAGCTGAAACAGATCTATTCGACAGTTCCCCCAAAGCCTTCTCTCCTACTAATCTTATAGTAAGCGGAAGAGTCCAACATAGACTCTTTAGAAGAAGGACACCACAAAATTATTATTTTGTTTAAACAATGTATTTTTTGCATACTTACTCAAGTTTTTTTTTATAACGCCTGCAAGCGGTTTGTTTTCAGTATGTTAATTTCTTTGACCAGTTTTCTAGTGCAGCGATTTCTATTCACAATAAGTTTTCCTATGTTATAACCTAGTACCAGACAAAGCTAAGCCGAGGTAATTTTTTTAAAAGACACCTATTTTGACACAACAGTTAGCAAATTTCCAAATCGAAAGTAGAAAATAAATGAACCAAGAAAATGGAAGAACGCCAAAGTTTAAGTTTGGGACTATTATTCATAATTATATCTACGGGTTGAAAATGAATAAAAAGCTGGTGGCGCCATGAAAAACAAAAGACAACAAAAAACTAGCGTCTTCTCAAATGAGTTAATACAGAAAATTGCTTTAAAAATCTAGTTAAACTCTTATTAAATCGGTTCAGTGATTCCGCATAAAAGCTACGAGATTATTTACGATGATATTATCGTGTATTTATAATTCCTTGCTGGATTAGTTATGAGTCACTGTTAGCTTCGTTTATTATTGAATAAGGACGTAATTTAATGGGCTTATAATTAATTTTCATTCTTAAGTGCGTTTCAAACGTTTTACAGAAGCATAAAGATTATGAAGACACAGACACACAGACACACAAAACAAAAATACTGAAACAAAAGAAATTGGATACAGCAATTAGTAATGTGTAACTCCATTCTTCACTTGACTAACCGTGACTACACACAGGCGATCATGAATCTGCACACATTCCCTGTCTTTATATCTTTAATTTATCAAGACTTCTTAAGAAAGAATATGTGATGTGGCATGGAGACTACGAGATGCTAGAAACGTCGCTTTGCTTTATCAAGTAAGAGTCCAACGTTGTCCATAACTGAGTTGACATTTACTTAGCTTAGTTTGTCACAAGGGTTTCAAATATGTGTCATCCGGTGAGAATCAAACCCAGGACTCAGTAGTAATGGTTGACCAAACAATCTCACTAAATATTACTCCACGTCAAGGAGCCCCTATCCATAACTGAGTCGTCTTTGTTATGAGTGGTTTCAGGAAACTCAGTGAGATCTACAATATGTACTATAGATGCTTAATGGGGTTTAAATCTGGCAGTCACATGGAATACCTGGAAGTAAGTCGAGTATTCCTGGAACCAGTTTTGTGTCACCTGCGTATGAGAGGAGAAAGTTGTGTTATCTTGTTGGAATAAAGCGTCAATACCAGGCAAAACGGAGAGTATTTAGGAGTGGAAATGATCGGCCATAGGATCTTCAGATTTCACATTTTTTTCTTATTTATCCACCAAATATGGGGCTCGAGAAGCATTCAAGGTAGAGCGTCACACTAAAAAGAATTGTAATGCTGAATGAGGTAGTTATACTTGTGATCCTTGCGTACTACAGAAATACAAATCCCACATTTTATAAAGTCAACATAAATTGCAAACCACACTGTTGTCATACTAGATACATAGGCTCATGTTTTCTCCTTCAAACACGAACTCGACCGTCTTCTTGAAAGCGCTGGAAACGTGATTCGTCTGACAAGACGACGGCACCGGATATCCAAGCTCCAATGGCAATGATTTCTGTCCCAAATATGTTACAGTAACCGATGTCACTACTGGTACCATTGAATATAAAACACCATGGAATGTGAATCCTGTTCAGTGCGTTAAATGATGGGTTGAGCGATACCAGCGTTGAATTGGGATGTAATCTGAATTAATGTTCCCATTTGTTAAGAAATTACGATCATTTTGAGTCTTCGTTGTTCCATTCTTGCATCGATTATGGCCGCTCGCAGTTTTAGAAGCTTGTAATGTGCGTATTCCTGATACACTTATTCTATTATGACCGTTAAAATATTAACGAGTCTACCGTAGAGAGTTCCATCATTCTGTTCTCAACAGTTATTCCGCAGTCAAACACTATTCATTCTTTTCTGCACCGCAGGACTGTTACAGGTTTACACTTCCATAGTTCCACTCTCATAGTTGCATTATGTCACTCATATAATCCGTCTGACATCATTTCTATAAGTGTGAACGGGTGAAATGATTTAGTGTAATGTTGTTTGTAATTTTGTTGTACTTCTGATTCATTGAACTTGATCCCTGTCCTCTTTATCCTTTTCCCAAAAACTCCTCTTTACTCTTACTCACACTCTCTGTAACCCCATGCGTGTTAATGGCACTCCTGCTTTGCTTGGGGTGATTTGATTAAAAAATACTCCAATGCACAGTGTGAGGCAAAAGTCGCGCACCATAGGGGTTAATGCATAAGTCGAAGCGGCCCTGTTGTACGGCCACCGAGGTTATCAGACCTTATATATATTTGGATTTTATTTCAGTTGGGTCATTTAAAATCAGTTATTTTTTTAACAAAAAATATTGAGGAACTTAAAGAAAAGACTAAATATGAATACAGTCAAATGACAGGAAGCTCTCCGCCGTGTTAATGAATCATGCAGGCAGTGAATTGAAATGTGATTTGAAAAAGGAGGACATTTTAAATAGCACATATAACAATTAAATAACTAGTAGATAATATTTTCATGTGTAATTATACTTTTTTTAAATAAATTATCCATATGGTGAGCCACATTTGCCTCACCATGTATACAAACTTACACATGGTAAGAAAAAGAGTTTGGTTCATATTGCAAGAAGTTGGTTTGTATAAAATCTTCAAACTGGCAGAGGAGAATAGATTTTGGTATTGAAAGAAATCTCTTAATATTTAAAAATTATAGGTAAAGCACATATCGTTGATTGCGCACACTATCAAACAAACACCCCCACGCACGCACACACACACACATACACACACACGTACACACACACTCACACACACATATATATATATATATGTTAAATGTTCAAATCTTAGCTTAGTCCATTATAAATTCACAAGAAGAAAGCTACTACTGAGGAATGAAAGTATTACTACACTAATGGTAAAACTCCTACGGAACACGTGGAAGGACCAGATCACGAACAACAAAGTTCTCCGCGCAATGATCGTGAGCCTAGAAAGCACCATTGGATATACGTCTTTTCAAACATATTTGTTTAACAGCATATCAACACTTTATGGGTAATTTAATGTCAAAATTGAATTTTCTTGGGTGTTTTGATGTAATAATAATCTGCTATGTTATTCTGCTTTCACAACTGAATAAATGGTAGATGATACTCAGCTTTTGGTATATACATGTTGCTTAGCTGATTTTGTTTAGCAGCATATCAGATTTTATGGGTTATTTAATGCTGAAATTTAAATACTTTGTACATAATTTTATACTTTCAGGCTAGTTTGTACTTCATAAAATGTATTGCTGGTAATTTCGCGAGAAAAACGTATTATTGGTAATGTTTTATAAAATTTTACAAAATTTCAATAAATTTTATAACATTTAAATTTTAATTAAATTTGAATTTTTATAAAATTTTAATGTTTTATATTTTATAAAAAATAGATTTTTTTGTATTTTTATACTTTTTAAAAAGTTTCATTCATTGTCATTCTGCTATAAATATGCATTGTTGATAATTTGTAAAAATGATCTACTGATTTGTTTTGAGGGGTTTCTCTATCTTCTCTTAGCAAGGACCTTAACAGGTGCTACCACCTCGGGTCAAGATGGACATGGGAACAACAGCAGTTAAGAGGTGGTTATACGCTCCTCAAAATTTCCAATCTCCCAATCAGAAGTCTTGCTGCAGTATGTAGTTTATCGTCATTTTCAAACATATGAAGACTTGTAATGAGAAGTTGATTAACTTACAAAAAAGGCCATTTGAAACAATGGCTGGATCGTTGAGGATCTATTGTGGAAAAATAAGGAAGATTCGGAAAAAAGGTTTCTGATTAATGTTTGTTGAAATTCCGAGCAAATTATCCGCATTCAAATAGTGAAGATAATTTTTGAATCCGTGGACTCAGGCTGTTAATCTGAACAGTGAGACTAATGTATACTTCTTAAAATCAAAATGTACCATGTTTTGGCGATGAGATCTTCTGCAACATAATAATCCTCGATAGCATATTTGGAAAGTGGCTGACTTGGAAGAAACCGAATTTTCGACCTACGCACCATATAATCAGAATCTAAACCCATCGGACTCTTATACATTAAACAGTCTAAAACATTGTTATTCCATATGCAGAACATCATAAGTATCAACTGACTTGAATAATAAAATCATGATACTTCTTTGCCTCAAATCCAGAAGAAAAAATGTAACCAATAGAACATGATAGATTTTATTATCACTTATATTTTATGTCGACAATAAAATGTTAATTAAAATTGAATATACTTTTGTCCATCCCATATAGATACAGTATGAGGCAAAAATCGTGCACCATGGGGGTTACCTGAGAGTTCGAGAGGTCCTTTTGAGCGACCACCGAGGTCACCAGAGTTCACACCCTTGGATCTTCTTTTTGTGAGGCCATTTGAAATCAGTTGTTTATCTGAAGTGCTCAATAAATATTGAGGAACTTAAAGAAAGAATTAAATATGAATGTAGTAAAATGACAGATGAAACTCTCCAACCTGTTAATGAAACATGCAGGCACAGAATTGAAATATGTTTTGAAATAGAAGGAGGACACTTTGAACAGCACATATAACAATTAAATAACTAGTAAAGAAAATTGTCATGTGTAATTATACTCTTAATAAATTATCCCTATAGGGAGCGACCTTTGCCTCACCTATATATATATATATATATATATATACACACACACACACACAGAGAGAGAGAGAGAGAGAGAGAGAGAAGGGGAGAGAGAGAGAGAGTAATGATGCAATATGGTAATCCATATGGAATTTCCTCGTGGATATAGTTCTAGGGAGAGCCCTATGTCAAAAGTCAGGGCAAAATTATTATTAATTGAAGAATATCAAACACCCATAAATAATAATCTTTATTTCATGAGAGCTCTAAAAAAGCGGCTCTAAATCTTCAAGACCTACAAACAAAATTACAAAGGAAATGGAAAAAATGCTCCGGGTTAAAATCAAGAGATATTGTTATTTTATTTAGAGAGTGGGAAAAGACAAAGAGTTTTGACCTATTGTGATATACTGACTTCAGATTTAACACAAGTATGTCATTTTAGGAAGTGGAAGTGGCATAAAGTGTAGTTAGTGCAGTGTGAATTGAAAACAAGTCAAAATTCCAATGTCGATATATCACATTCAAAAAATAATTTGTAAATAATATGAAAAAAGAAAATTTAAAAAAAAATTTCGAAACTAGCGAGAAAACTTTCATAAGTTTTTTATTTAATTAACCAAGAAATTTAGATTAAAATACCTAAGAGCTGATTAAATGATTATTAATTGTATTCAAACAAACATATTTCTAAAGATTATATACCTAGAGTCCTGAACTTTTATATCCTACATATATATATTAATATTTAGCAGGATATGAATGTACTTTAAACTAAGGAAAAGTTGGATCGGGGTTAATATCCTGTTTTTTATTCAACAAATTCTCTCTCTCTCTCTCTATATATATATATATATATATATGTGTGTGTGTATATAATCGACTCTCCCGTCGATATTCGACGTATGAGGGTCAAGCAGATCAGTTTCCAGGGAACCGACAGCCCGACACCGGCACATGAGATTTGATTATAGTGGTGAAGGCTTCGTGCAGGATCATCCACACTTTTTGAAGGGACGAATACAGAGATCTGGTGCATCGAGTGCCACAAAGTTCCCAAACGAGCCTCCGCAGGTTTTGAATTCAGAGTTGTCCTTCTCCTAGACCAGTTGCCAACCAAGGTTATAGAACTCAGTCTGTCTTGCTATTTTACCCATAGCTGGAGGGAGAGGAAGAGGATTTATACCTTTCCCAAGGGTATTAGCACGTAAGTGAATGTAATGGATTCGATTGGAATTCGAACTCGGCTCTGCGATTCCTCAATCCAAGCCGCTATCCATTACTCCACCGTGTATATATATATCCGTCAAGAATCTCGCTGCTATTCAAGTTTCGTATAAAACGGCTGACAAGGTACTGTGATGAAGTCTTTAATTTTTCTTGTGTTCTTATAAATTTGTTTGCTTTTCTGGACATAGATTATTTAGACATTGTCCGAATGTTCTGTACGTCCAATAGCTTTCAGCTATTACTTTAGCCATTATCCAGGATGATTTTATTTAACTTGTAAGAATTTTTTAATGAATCCATTTAGAGTAACAGGAATGTTTTGTTTTCAAAACATTGTGTCGGTGTTCATAGTTGATGTTATTGAGTGTTGGCTTATTCTTTTTTATTGGTAATGCTTCCAAAATTTTAGCCATTTTTTACATGTGGTTGAAGCTATTTTATTTATATTTGTATTGTCAACGAGAATGTTAACTGTCGTATCTGGGTGTTGATTTCAGCGTCCTTTTACACCCACACACATACACACACATATATATATATATATGTCTAGGTATATCAAAATATAAGTATACATGCGCCTATATATTTTTAAAATGATAAATATATATGTACCTACAAAAAGAATGAGTTGAACACACACATATACGCACAGAAAGAAAGGGAGAGAGAAAGTCAGAGGCTGATAATTTAAATTCGAGTCTTTGGAAATTGTCCATAGGAAGAAATGCGTTTGATTCTTAATTGAAAAATTTATTTTAAAAACCAGAAAAGCTGGAAATGTTCTTCAGTCTTTGAATATTCTGGAAGCGTTCGCACGCACAGGGTCTCATGTTTTTAGGAAGCGAAGAATATCTATTTAGGGCCTTGTTTAGAATCTAATCAAACTGGGCACGGAATGGAGTTTGCCGGGGAAATTGCTTTCTCCTCATAGCGACAAGTGACATGAAAATTTGGAAAAAAAATGTGACAATACCAATTGGGGAGAGGACGAGAATAACTTCAACTTTGGACAAGATGAACATCGAAAAGAAATAAACAAACCCAGAAAAAATAATGATTAACAAATCAAGGTCCCATGTGATTATTTTCTATTGAAATTGCGTCCGTTTTAGTCGAGTGGACAACTTCACAAACTTTTTTTATATTAACACTGAATTTACTAATGACTGAGTTACTTAATTATTCGTTAGTATCTATCTATCTATCTATCTATCTATCTATCTATCTAAATATATAAATAGGGATGCCTCAAACTTATAATAAAACCGTGTCTACTGAAATTTCCAAAATTAAGAAAAAATGTAACCATTCATTCAAGTACATATTTTGCAAAGTATCTATCTATCTATCTATCTATCTATCTATCTATCTATCTATCTATCTATCTATCTATCCCAATTTAATCATATTCATCTATTTTTGTAACATCATATATGACTGATCGCACAAGCAATAAAAGTCAGAATAAGCTCAAAAGACATTGCAGAAAAATTTTCTGACATTTTGCAAAAAATGGCGCTGCGCCAACCTAATAACTATCACGAATATATATCGATCAACCGAAAAATTAAATTTATGATCTTTGTAAATTTTATTTCGTTAAAACAGTCAATGCCTAAGAAATGATGAAATTATGTTTTATGTATGCATTTTGTGAACTCATCAATTCCTTGTTGCGTATGTCATATACTTTTTTTCACATTCTAAATGTATTTACCTCATTTTTGCTTCATAAGCATTAAAAACATTCTGCTTGGTTTTATTACCATCAATTAAGTAACTGCTTATATTGAGAAAAATATCTAGTGTCATCTAATGATACCAATAAATATGTGCACAACATATTTGACATATTTTTGCAATATGCAGGTATTAGTTATTGTAATAGGGACTATCTTACACCAGCCAGAAAGACTGATATCTTGTTTTTAATAATTCTATTCAAATCAAGGCGATAAGTCCACTAGGACGCAGGGGTTTACACACACACACACACACACACACACACACACACACACACACACACACACACACACAGAGAGAGAGAGAGAGAGAGAGAGAGAGAGAGGACGTTAGTGGTGAGTAAAGTAAAGGACAATAAATGAATAGGAGACAGAATATGGTGAATGTCGTTGCATTTAAATTTCCGAAGATTTTAGGTGGCAGGGAAGAAAGAGATCGGAGGTGAGTTCCACAAGCGAGACGTGCGATAAATGATCTTATTAGGATAGAACTGACTGTTGCATCTAGATAGTTCATTGGTAAAACTGTGAGACTTAGTTACCACTCTAACAGCACGTTTAATTTCATGCAATCGAGACACTGAAGATAACGGATCATCAGAACAAATGCCATGTAAATATTTGAAGAAAAGACAGACCCTTCATTGAATTTTCTTGACATAGTTGTTCATGGCTGTAAAATTCGAGTGATATCAGCCTATGCCCCAACTAAAAAAAAATGCTTTTTTCCGAAAAAGAAACTTCTGCAGAGGGCTAAGCCTGCATTGATCTTACGGACCTCGGAAGACTGGTTATTAATTACTACCTCCATGGAACTAACCGTCTTTCTTTTTTTCCCGATCGAGGAGTTCACAAGTGGTCGTTGACTGATGATCTGATTAGCTGTGACGAAAAGCAACTGAAATTGAAATGAAAGAAATACTCATGAAAAATTTATAATATGTAACACAGCAAATCAAATTCTGGCATTAGAGAAAAAAATCCTCAGTTGCATTTTTTATGCAAACCAAGACTTGAAGGTGTGTATAGGGTGTATCGTCAGTGGTAGTACCTTTGCAGTGAAGCATTCGATCCTGCCTTACTTAGGTGAATTGTGACGCGGAATTGTACTGGGTCACAGTTTACACCCAACTCTCACACATGGGTCCAAAAAACGCATGGACATTGCGATGGCCACACTCTGGTCAACGGCATCGACCTGCCGGATAAACTGTGTGAGGGTAGTCGGAAGGGTTTCGCGACCCGACCGGTGAAGAAGAACACCTCTCATTAACCCACCTGTGCCAAGCAGCCACTGTAGGAGCTGCGCTTCGGAGGTCAACGGAGGAGTTTCTGTGAGGAGGGACAAGATAACCTCAACATTGAGAAAATGCTCTAAATGAATAAAGGATTGAAGATTTGAAAGCGATAGACAATGACAAGGTCCTCTGCATTTCTTATAACAGCTGTTAGACTTTGCAATTAGATTGCAATCAAATTAAATACGACATTTTGCAGGTTTAAGCTAAAATTTATAGAGGGAGAAAAGAAAACATGGGGAAATTATATATATATATATATATATATATAAATATAACATTTCCCCACGTTTATAAAACTGTATGTTTATATGTATCTTCAATACTATAAACATTATATTTAGTGGATACGTGTGTCTGAGTTAGACATCTCTGCTTTTAAAACAATTTAATTCAACGTCTCTCGGCCTGTGCACCCGTGAGTCTTAATATACAAAAAGTCAATATTTGTCTATATTTCTGAGAAGAGGTATTATGTACATTATTCGGATTATTGAGGAAAATAGTCCGAATAATGCAAATAGTATACAAAAAATCCTTAATCAGTTCTAGACCTGTGTCCCCAGTATAATAAGAGAAACAGCTTGAGATCTGGTGAGTTTTAGACCGCTTAGTCGCAAAAGTCGTCTTAGAAAAGTAAGGTTTGATTACCATTTGTAAGGAATAAACATCACTCTTTTAATCATCTTTTAAATGTATATAAGCTAAATTTATTTTCATAGGTGAAACGTAACCAAGATAATTTCTAAGGAATCACTGATTTTTATATATTATCCGACATTATTTGTTCTTATTATAACATTTTTAGTGTATGCACGTATTTGAGTAGATAACCTTACATAGTGTTATTCAGTGTCTACCGGTCTGGGCACTCAAGAGTCTTAATAAAGTCTTATACATCCTTATATATACATATAATATCAATTGATAATTATTACGGATAATTCCAAGGGGGACATTAATCCAAAGAGTGCTCAATGTAAATCCATTCGGTCATACTTTATTTCATGAATATACAAATATTCCTCAGAACAAAGTCTTTTTTAATAAATCGAGTCAATTTATCCAGACAAAAGGAAAGGGGAGAGGACAAAAGAAAAAAGAAAAGTAAAAATTTTTAATATTAAAAGAGGAAGAAAAAAAACAAGACTAATATAGAGTTTAAAAAATTGGGGGAAGAGAGAAAGAAAGTGGGGGAAGTAAGCGAGAGGGGAGAAGAAAAGAGAGAGGGAGAGAGGGAGGAAAAGAAAAGAAACGAAAAAAGGAATAATTAAACATGAGCCGGTAAGGCGACCTAGAAATGATTTTTTCTTTAAAGACTGAACAAGTTAAAATACTGGGCAAAGTAGGCGAGTAATCAGAGCCAATATAGATACATTTGAACAGTCTGATATTCATGTTATTTTCGACAGCGAAACAGTCATCATCATCGCATTATAATCATAACAATTTCAACATGATAATAATAATAATAATAATAATAATATTTTACATCAAAATAAAGCAGGTTAAATTAAAATAAAGTAAATAAGTTAAATAAAAAATACACAAAATATACATAAAAATATATACATAAAAATATTAATTAATAATTAAATAAATAAATTAAATAAACAAATAAACCTTATATTGAAATCTTGTTTTTCTTTCTTCCTCTTTTAATATTTAAATTTTCCGCTTTTCTTTTTTCTTTTTTCCTCTCCCTTTTCCTTTCGTCTGCATAAATTGATTCCATTTAGTAAAATCTTCAGTCTGAAGAGAGGAATATTTGTATATTCATGAAATTTATACCCGAATGGATTTTTTAAGGATCGTCTATACTCATTACATATATATATATATATATATATATATATATATATATATAAACACACATAAACCCATATATACACACACACACACACACACACACACACACACACACATATATATATATATATGTGTGTGTGTGTGTTTTGATTATAAAGCACTTAAAGTATGGAGAAATTAAAACATATATACAGCTATTTAGTTAATAAAGTCTAACGTTATAAGCAGAAACTTATTTAAATCCAGTTGCTTATATAACTCATGGTATCCATGGAGCGATTTATTAAACAAACATATCAAAGTTTTTTATCACTCTAATACTTAGTTATATACACTTATATCAACAAAACCGTAACCTAATTATGAAGTGAGAGGGAGAGAGAGAGACAAAGAGAGAGAAAGAGATAGAGAGAGATAGAAGGAAAGAAAGACACAGAAGAAAGAGAAAGAAAGAGAGAGAGAGAGAGAGAGAGAGAGAGAGAGCTAATATTTATTTTTCATCATAATTTCCTTCCATTTCAGTGAACATTAGCTTTTGGTGAATATCAATCACATAGGTCGAGTATGATTCAAAGAAAATTTCAGATTGACATTCAGCTAATAATTCCGTAGGATTTATTGATCAATCCGTGTATGATGACGTAGACAAATTGTGGCGGTAGAAGAGAAAAAGGTAATAAGAAGCGTAAATGTATTTTTGTGCCGAATGCATTTGAATTCAATATACTTACATAAGGTTGGAGTTTTCCTTAATGCTGCCCATGACACATATACTGAATCTATCTTAAATATTCAGAGTGAGGAATAACAAATACTAAACATTTCAAATGAAGCAGTTATAACAAATTTTGTATAGGAGATAAGTAATTGAATATTGGATAGGCTGATCGAAAGGCACTTTCTCTCAAAACTGCAAATATCTACAAAACCAAAGCATTGACCAAAAAACTCGAGTTTTATTCTTAAATAGCCTCGACAGATCTAGTCACTTATGTCATGCATAAAGTCCATCTTATTCAAAAATGTCTAAACAATGGGCTATATATAACCTATTTCTCAGATTAGTGTTTAAAAATGACTTCTAGCGTATAAACCCACTAGGTCATAAAGAAGATTAACCCTCATCAGATTTCAAAGACTGGCGCTACAGAATCACAGAGAATCTTACTAAACAACAAAAACTGAATCACTTGAGGCAACAGCAACAACTAAAATGGATAGCATTTATAATTCGAAGTGAAAATCTCTATCTATAAAAGGCAGGATGTTTGTGTGTGTGTAACGAATGCACGGCCGCAATTTTCGACGGATTTGCACCAAGATTTACATGCACATGCTCCAAGTTAGCGGGAAGGCCAACACCGACTTTGCATTTCCCAACTCCCATCGATAGTGGAAATAATCGATTTTTTCATGCTTCTACGGCACTTTTCATGTAGGTTTTCGGCCATTTTCTACTGGCCAGAGTGAGAGCCTATAGCTGGCTGCCACGAATAGGCAGGAAGATTCTATTGGCCAGCGTGAGAGCCAACAGCTGACTGACACGAATATTAACTAGCATGCTAGTATGCAAAAAAAAAAATCGATAGCTGCATTCGTCACTAGTGGGAAAAATTTAAATCTGCATGGCACTTTATTCCAATTGACTCATTCGCTTGCTTAAACTCAACGTTGATTCTGATTCCGCAGAAACTGAGTTGGTGTGAAAAAGTATTTCTTGTTAACATTCTTTTTTCATTCGGTTTTTCTAGTTACGAGTCCTTTTTTAAAGCTGATCGTTTTGTGTTCATTTTGTTTAGTTCTTTTTTCGTAACAGATTTAATGTTTAGTATAGAGGCTAGAAAAAATTCGCAGTGTGAGATAGGCAAGAAGTTAGGCATGTAGCAACATCAGCACGGCAAAGGGCACTCCTTTAAAGGCAAGGAAGGGCAAAAATATTTTAAGTCAAGTGATAGCGATTGCTGTATGAGTCATACGATTTTTGAATCAAACACGGGCAATGCCGGGCCATGCTGCTCGTGATGATATAATCAAGATGTTGACTTTCCAGACTATTTAAAAATATGTTAAAAAGGAAACTCTCATCAAAATGCGATAAGAGTTAGTGCACTTGATAAACTTATTTTCACGAAAAACTATTTTAAGAGAAAGAATTCCCAAACATCAACTGACAGTAACTCCAATTGCTTGGTTAATGAATGTTGAATGTTTCTTTATAAACTTTTAATCTCGCCATTGCTTTTACCGGTGAATTTTCTGGCATTCTTGTCATTTAGCTATTACCATTATATCTCCTAAAATATTTCTAGCTGACTGAAAAATGAATATTAGAGATTGAATTTTGTTTTTATTACTAAAAATATCTTTTACCAGCGTTCAGCACTCTATGTGTTGGGCATTGGAAATCCGAAAGAAAGGTTTTGTCAGGGGTCATATATTAATGAAAGTGTTAGTGGAAAAAATGATGAAAGTTCATTGAAAATAAAGAGCGGAATGATTGTCAAGGGTCATGCATTAATGCAAATTCTACTGAAAAAAAAAACAGTGTTATTTTAAATATAAGGATGAAAATACATTGGAAATAAATGGTAGAATGATTAACAGGTTTCACGAATTAATACAAGTAATACGGAAAAAAATACTGGGCTATTATATGTATAATGATGAAATAGATTGAAAATAAAGAGCAGATTGATTGTCAAGGTTCAGGAATTAATGTAAGTGTTACTGACTGACCAGGGTCATTATGTGTATAATGGAAATGCATTGCATATGGTTTTATTTTAGAAAAGTATAGCAAATGATTTTACTAAAACAATGCTACAAAAGCAAAATATTGATCTCCAAACTCGAATTATGTTCCTTAGTATCTTCATCGGATCTGTAATTTTATATAGATGCCATGCGTTGAATCTAATTCACTCAGAAATATCTAAACTATCGTCTTTACTCAACAGATTTCTCAGATCAATGATTAATATGGCTTCAAACGAATTAATCCTATAAAGCTTAACAAAGGCGATTTTTCATCAACCACATAAACACAAAAGAATAACTTTATCACACAAAACAAACACATAGAACAAAACCTACTTGAACACTTTAAACAATAGCAACTACAAAAATGAGTAACACTTGTGAATAGAAGAGAAAATAACAAAACATATAATCATACTGTTAACTTTCCATACAACCCAAAACAAAAAATGATTGCAAGGAGACTCCCTGTAATAAGTAATCAGGAGTAATCTCCCTTGTTTTATGATTACCTCCGTTTGGAGAACTCTTTAGTTCGTAGAGGACTATAAATAGTCACTACACTTTATTAATGTTTATTATTATGTTCTAAGCTGACTAAAGCTTCCTTAAGCCTTCTCTTGCTCTCATTTGTCATTACATTCCCATTAATACAGGGATCGGTGAGGAGTTCCAAGAGGTCAATGATAGTCACGGATTCGAATAGCGGTCGGTGGGAATGACCCTGAGCTAAATTTTAGTTAGTCTACATATATGTTGTATTCTTTGGTGCAGATAGAAGACAGGCACTGAGTTTAACGAATAACAGAATCAAAAGCCTGAGTTAGATCTATCCAAGTAGCTTTTAACTTATTTTGATGAGACTTATTTTATGCTATATTGAGCATTGCTTGTTCTTTTTTAATTGTTCTTTTGGGGAAAAATCTGAACCTGATGATGCTGGGGGTAAAATTTTCATTCAATTTTTTTTTTTAACTTTTCATACGTTTTAGTTAACATTTTAATTGACAACATCCGTACGAGATGGCGGTTGCAGGGGAAGGAAGAAAAACAAAGGGGTGTCTATGGTTAAAAAAGATTTACCTGCATTAGTATTAGAAAAATCTATAATATTTATTGGACTTCTGGAGACTAATTTCCTGAAAAACTGTTTTAATTAAACGATTTTATAATTTCCCGTCGACAGTGGCACTAATGGTTCGGCCAATGAATGCTGAATATTTTCTGAATGGAAACTGTTTATTTTTACTATTAACATGATTATTGTAAATAATAGAATACGTTAAAATCAAGAGTAGTGCAGTTGTTAGTATTCAAATTAAGGTAGAGTTTCCTGACGTACACAACAGTTATTTATGTTCACTATAAATATTATATATAATGGATACCCATGTTTGAATAGGCATCTCTGTTTTTTAAAAGCATAATATGACGTCTGCTGACTTTAGTTTTAGAGAATCTTTAATAAAGGAAATTCGAACTTGCTGTGCTATACTATCAAACTACAGTATAGCCCGGAGGTACTTTTAGACTGCTCAGTCAGAAAGGACTTCAAGGCGAAGCCAGGCCCAGTTATCCTTATGAAAGAAAGCACATCTATCATTAAGATCTTCTCAAGCGCATATCTGATAAGGTAAATAAAGTAATTTCTAAAGAATTAATGATTTTTAATCTGATATTAGTTTTCATCACTATATACAGAGTGGTCTGAAAGTATTTTCACCCCTACGTAATATAATTTTCCATTTAAACGCTTAAGGAGTGAGTTTCAAATTAACGATACCAGAATACCCATCAGTTGAAGGACGCCGTTCGCAGAGGCTTTGTAACAATCAACAAAGCAAAATAAAAAAGTGAAATATCACAGAGAACATGGCGCCACATCATTTTGTGCCACGAAATATGTTGTGTTCAGAGTGCAAGTTTGACGCTGAGCCCAGTAAAAATTAAACAGCTGTTTCTGGCGAATGGTTACACTGAATATGTTATTACAATTAACATTGAGTGTAAAATTGCTGAACTTAAAGTCTTTGGTCCATCTTGGTGTCCTGCATATCTAAGACTACCGTGGATTTCTCCCGCTTGCCAGGTATACGCCGATAAAATTCCTTTTTCGATCAGGCAGTGTTTCAATGCTGTATTGAACCGGAATATATTTTCTACCATAGGGGCTTTTCCCCTCTGGTTGTAAGGATGTCTTGCCTGCCCTGCAGAGATTAGTTGTTTATCAATACAAATATCGGTGTGAGATTGACTATTTGGGAAAGACTATTCAGCGGTTGGAGGTTAGAATCGCCCAGCATGCCCTGGGGCAAATGCGCAGACATGTGCTTGTAACACCCGGCTGCTCACAGGCTCATGAGTCCGCTATCAACGAGCACTTATTGAATTTGGCTGCTTGCAGGATGGACTACTCTCAGGATTTTTTCTCCGTCTTGCACAGGGCACGAACTAGACTCCACTTCGGCATCTTTGAGTCTGTTTTTATTAATATACAACGTCCGACCCTGTGTAGGCAGAGAGAATTAAAACATAAACTAGCACTTTTTGGGCAATCCGTGGCAAATTCTACACCAAATATTTTGGTCAATCAGCTAAAAATAAAGTACTGGACACGCCAGCTTACAATAAAGTACTAGAGACTTTGGTTAATTGACTCGCGATAAAGTACAAGAGATTTGGTTAATTGGCTAACAATAAAGTACGAGAGATTTGGTTAATCGGCTAACAATAAATTACTAGAGACTTTGGTCAATCAGTTAACAATAAAGTACTGAACACTTTGGCTAATCAGCTAACAGTAAATTACTGGACACGTTGGCTAATCAGCTAAAAATAAAGTACTAAAGACTTTGGTTAATCGGCTAACAATAAAGTACGAGAGATTTGGTTAATCGGCTAATAATAAGGTACTAGACACATCCTACAAAATTCGAGTATAGTTATGTAAAAAAATGAGGCGCTTATTTGGATCTAGGCGTTTAAAGGCAAGAAGTTAATTTAATCAACATATGCTTTCTTTAATTTTTTTAAATAATCAAACTGGGCTTTAAATCGATCATTAACCGTATGTTTATTTTGAATGGATATTGAAAATATGAAGTTTTCTCACAATGACGAAAACAAAGAAACTCATTTCATGAAGCGATAGTTAGACATCAGAGTCACGGATTGGCATATAGAAAGATCTCCAACGCGCTTATATATTCTTTTTCAAATGTCTCTTTAGCTGAATATATTTTTCGATCCTTAATTAAATGAAACACCAATATAAAGTATTGAACTGTAGATCCCTCAACAACTTTTATAGTATTGTAACCAGTAAGCTACTTGGCGGCAACTACACATGTAAACAGCCACATAATCTCGCACATAACTGTGTGTATTTTCCCCTCTCCAGTGTCTTATACGTCAATCTCAGCTGATAAAGTAGAGCTTCTTCCTTGCCAAAATCTTAAAAACAGACAAAAAGAAATGTTTTTTTTTTGTTTTTATTTGTAAAGGTTGGGCCTCTTTCCTTTCATCTTCCAAAAGAAATCGTGTCTGACGTATGTTCCTCTCTGTCTCCGCACTCTGTCGTCTTTCGACAACCCAATTGGCCAAAAGACTTTCATTCCGCACCGGAAACCTTATAAAGATTGGCAGACACAGAGCGAAGAAAGGGACAGATGTGACTAGCAGCGGACAGTGGGCAGTAGACGTGGGGAAGCTCACTTGTGAGATGACTGCAGGCGATATAATGCCTCTTGGCCAGCCAATAAAAGACAAACAAAGAAAATACAATTAGAGAAACTGTCAATGGCATTCTTTCTATCGAATGCTTTCGTGAAACTGATGTCATATTATCAAGGTTAAGGTTATGGCAACGACTACTGCTGTCACGCTAGTTTAAGTGGTTCGGTTAAAATATTGAGGACGAGGATGAGGACGAGAGAAATAGAGACAGAATGAGAGAAGGAGAGAGAGAGAGAGAGAGAGAGAGAGAGAGAGGAAATGTTAAACTGAAGAGACGGTAAAGAAAGAAACGACGAAAGAAATGATAAGGAAAGACAGGAAAGGAAGGAGAAACGGGAGGTCAAAAGTAGAAAATGAAGAATTAACTGAGAGAGAGAGAGAGAGACAGACAGAGACAGAGAGAGAGACAGAGATAGAGACAGAGAGACAGAGACAAAGAGAGAGAGAGAGAGAGTAGTCGAGAGAGAAGGATAAAGATTGGGACGGAAAGAGAGAACAATGATTTTTATTTAGATATTTTTTATAGGGTGCGACAGAAAAACCTCCCTCATAATTTTAAGATATTAGCTAGATGAAGACACCATTGGTACTAATGTCTTACCATTATGTGGGAGGTATTTCTGGGTGGTATATGTGGGAGATATTTCAACCGTACCCTTTGTTGTTTAATTTTATAAAGTAAAACAAAAATAAAATGACTGTTTAGTAGAATATGAGGAGTTAACTGAATCAAAGCTTCCAATAAGGAGTGCTTACATGGTTTTAGATTCGAAATTCAGATTCTTCCCTCTGGGCTTGAACACCGACTGATGGTACCTGAAGGAAACAAAGCCACCAGTTCAACCACGAAGAATGCATTAAAAAAAGCTATATTGAGATTGAAAGTGAGAAAGAGAGAAAGATTGATTGATTGGTTCCTTTTCTGCGGGTTATCAACCCATTGCTGGTTATTTAAAGCCAGAAAATATTTTTAGACCGTAAGATTCTTTTTGGGGAGATAATAATACTTTCGAGACACAACTCTTACTAATTAACCTATAGCTTAGGGGGAGAAGAAATGGATTCTTACCTTTCCCAAGCGTATTTGCGCCTAAGTGAATATAACGAACCCAATGTGGATTGAAACTCGGCTCTCCGATTAACAATTTTGAGTCATTATCCATTACACCACCCACACATCCAAGCTTGCAACACCTGGTTACCCATCTAGGTACTGACCAGGATCGACGAGAGAGAGAGAGAGAGAGAGAGAGAGAGAGAGTGGGGAGAAAAGAAAGTGAACGAAAAAAGATTTATCTAAGAAGAAAAGTGATTCACTGTTTCCACAAACACACACACACACATATATAGACTGACTGAAAAGTAAATCCCTATTTTATGTAAAAAGTAACTCCCTATTTTATTTAAAAAATATAGTAGTTAGACGGGAGAGTTCGTTCATATAATGAAAATAAAGAGAACTTAAAATTTTCTTAAATACTGCTCAGTATCAAATACACAGCCACTACAAAGTCCAATATAAACCGATGTTTTAAAAAATGCCTTTAAAAGTATAAAAACGCCTTTTATACAAACTTTCTGGCATTAGATGACGGAATATATGTGTTATTTTCTATCAACTCAACTAAAATATTGAGTTGTCATGGTCACCATCTAAGATTTCGATGAAATTTTACTGCGATGCCCTCTCGAGACAAACGGAAAACCTGAAAATCGAAACTCACAGTTAAGACCTATTAAAATTTACTTGGATTCTCGTGTCAACTATTAGTAGCATGATTTTACCGAATTCAACACTTTTTTACTTTGTATCTCGAGAAGATAGATGGCTGCTAATTTGGTGGTCTTATAGCGTGATAATTAGAATAGATATTTCTGATTTCAGTTTTTCTTTGTCTTATGGTTTCTTTTAGTTATAGGTCTATAAAATGGGAAAATTACTATTTTTGGTCAGTATTTTGCTGCTCACAGAAACTGAACCAAGTGCATATATATATATATATATATATATATATATATATATATATATATATATTTATATACCAATTGTAACAGCAAAAGTGTCCAAATCGTGTAACAGCAAAATTGTCTAATTGTTAGAGTAAGCTTTGAACCGTTGTATCTTAGAAATGATTAAAGATATCTTACTTGAATTCTCTGAGATTTTCATTACGCTATTGGACTCTACTTTGAAAAATAAGAATGTATTTAGTTCTAAGTTGAAATGATGATCCCTCTTGCTGTTCTAACCACCTAACACAGTTTCCCTTTCTACTGTTCTCTCTATTTTAAACTTATTCCCTGTTCTCTTGATCGTTCTTGAATGGACTTTGAAGATGGATGCCAGAGTTTGAATGTTGGTACCATTACTGAAGGCTTGAATGATCTTTTCCTCCACCATTTCTCAGTTGGGAAGATATAGAGGGGCGAACACAAGATAATTTTAACCTGTTCTATTTGTAGCTGAATAACTCAAAGGGTTTTTCCGTGATTCTTACGACAGATGGTGTCAAGATGGCTAACCGTCTTATCTGAAAACCTGCAAAAAAGAAACTCAGTTTAGTAGTTTTTTAGATATTAAATATTTTGTGGGATGGACAATTATCTCATGCTGTTACACGATTTGGACAATTTTGCTGCTACACTCATTATTTTTATTTAATTCCAAGTGTATATTATATTCATTGAATGTATTGACTTGTGTAAAACATTGAAATGTTTTTTACAAGAATTAATTCCTGGTTGATCAAAATCTAGAAACAGCGTGATAAAAATCTCGAATACTAGGCATTCTTTAACAGTTTTAGAAATAGCGTAGATATGATACACGGTTCAACATTTGCTGAATTATAGTTTCATCTATATTCTTTTTCACATAATAATTAAAAGTTTGCTATTTATATCTAACTTTGTATAATTACAAGAGAAACTGATATACCCTAGAAAATTATTTTTTATTAAAGATTCTTATTGGATACAGTATTTTCACTCTTCGCATGTTACAATAGATTTATTATTACTTATTTAAGTTATTATTTCTTAACATTTCATCTCAATATTTAATTAGTGTTAGTGTTCATTTACTAGTGCTGCAATTAGATGAAAAATGGTTGAAATTGTTCATATTCATTGCTACAAAATTGAATAAAATGAAACTCACTAATGAAACGGATAATCACTCCTTATTGATGCTTATATAAATTACAGCTGAAGTAGTTAAATGTAACCGTAAATTCTATGCTAACATTTTTTTCTCTCGCACTTCTCGCTTGTGGAACACTTTTTCGTCTCCATGTTTTCAAGCCAATATTGATCTTTAAAGATTTAAATGCAATTTCAATCGTCATCAACTGTCTTTGATAGCTCTTTTTTCATCGCTCCTTAATAATGTTTCTCTTTTTTATTATTCCGCACCCCTTGTGTCTTAGTGGCTTTACCGCCTTGCTTGAGGTGAGATGATTAAAAAATAGTGGCTACTCAGCTGTTGAAATCATTTTTGTGTTAATTACCGAATAATTATATTTAGAACTTAACTGCTAGGCTAACAAACTATACGATTTGATTGATATTATTTTATTGATATGATGTGTAGTGAACATTCAGGACGTGGGCGATCATGCTTCTTCGCAACTTTCTGTCGTTTGTATCCCTTAGTAAGATTGGCCCTTCTGCTATCTCTCCTAATCCCTGTTCTGCCAACCATCTACACAAGCTCGTTAGGTAGGATTATTGTCTGCTTTCCCCTATCACTCCTGCCTTAAACATGTCCAGTGAGTGCTGGATTTTCAAAACCCTCTTTCCTCCTTATGGGTTCTACAAATTTCAATAGTCTCTTTCTGATTCTAAGTTGTGAAAACTTGTGTAGAGTTAACTGCACTGGAAGGAAGGATAACAAAGAAATGGTGCACAGCGCTCCACAAAGTGTCCAAACAATCCTCCTTTAAATTTAGAGTTTTTCTAACCCCAGACTGGGTGCCAACCAAGATCACTGCTATTTAACCTTTGCAGGAGGTAGATGGGTTCAATCATTTTCCAACGGCAATAGTAAAGCGTGAAGGAAATAGAATCGAGCGGAATTTAAACTCGACACGCTGATTTCACTTTCTACGCCGATAACTGTTACACTACCCTCATATCTATCTATCTATCTATATATCTATCTATCTATCTATCTATCTATCTATCTATCTATCTATCTATCTATGTGTGTGTCTGTATGTGCGTATGAAGAGATATTGAATGAGAATACATGGTCATGAAAGCGGCTGATGGTGAACAAGAGCAGAATTGGACAACTACATATCAATAGAGGTGAAAATACATGTATGAAGACAAAATGAAATCATGAGAGAGAGAGAGAGAGAGAGAGATAGAAAGAAAAGAGAGAGAATACGACTTAACGAAGAGTGAAAAGAAAAAAAAAAGATTGTAAAAGAAAGTAAAAACTGATTAATTTTTCTGTCACTGATGTCATCATGAAGCATTGAAAGTTTCGTTTCTTTTACGATTACCTCGGTGTTTGTTTAATGTTTTTAAGATGAGCATTCTATATTCTTTTCTGTTTTTCTTTTTGTTTGTTTGCTGGTGATTTGGGGGAAACAAAACAGAGGCAAGTGTTTTGTCATAACTGAATGTGCACAATGACGGCGTTTTTAAACTTTTGTTTAATTTTATTCTAATCGAGCAAGCCTTCTCATGATCACTAATATTAATTAAATCTTGAGAAGACATGCAAAGAGCAGAAGAAATGAAAACAAATAATGAAAGATATATATATATATATATATATATATATATATATAAAAGAGAGAGAGAGATGTCGTGAAATAACGCGATTTTGCAAAAAATATTATTCTGCTGCAAAAATTAACAGGATTTTTGATAGATTCATTATTTATCTAAATTCTTAGTGGTTTGAATAGTTGACGTAATGGAGATATAATTATTAAACTGTAAATATTTACATGAATTATAACATTTTTCATATCAAAATTTGATCGTCATTTGGGTTAATTTTCACACACACACACACACACACACACACACACACACACACACACACACACACACACACATATATATATATATATATATATATATATATATATATATATGGGCTCTCCGGCAGGATTCAATTTACGTCACCTTAGGTTCGAATCCTTCCGGATAACGCATAATTTTCTATAATAAGATTTCCCGTATATATATATATATATATATATATATATATATATATTGTATTTAAGCAGAAATCCCACTTTTATAAAAATTTCATTAAAAACTACTGAGAAAGTACTGTGGCTAAGTTTTTTATTTAAATTTTCTTGTGTTCTTATAATTTTCTTCTTTACTGGACAAAAAATATGTAGAAATTGTTAGAAATATCAGTTGGCAAAATCAAGAAAATTAAATTATCTACTATAAAATATTAAACCTTATCGTCAAAAAAATTAACTTACCTGCAAGATTCAAATTACAGTGAACCAATATTATTTACGAATTTGCATGTAGTTAAGGTACTGTGTTCTGGATCAAACAAAATTCATAAATAATTATATTGTATATAATGCATCATGGCTAAGAAGAAGACTCACGTTACATCTCTCTGACCATAGCTCTATTAGGTCTCATTTAAATACACATGGAGACGTAGTAAATTCCATTCACATCATACCCGTTGATAATACAAATATAATAGCATCGTCCATATGTAATAATTAGTGGAAGCATAATTAATCAAAAAGAAATAACGAACACACAATAACATCAAATATGAACACAGCCATAATGTGGAGACCGTGTTTAGAAAATAAAACATTCTAGATACATACGTAAAATAATCCATACATTCAGTTAAAAGTGAATATTAAAATCATCCTTTGACTAAAAGTTTAGCCGAAAGGACTCGGACATACAGAACATTCTAATAATTTCTACATAATTAAATAAAAAACTTAACCGCAGTATCTTGTCAGTCGTTTTAATGAGAGTTGTATGTATATATATATATATATATATATATATACCGAAATTGATTCTAACCATGGTATAAGAATAGAATAGACAGTGCTCAACAGTAATAGGAGCTAATATCCAAGTATAGGATTGGTGTATACGGAGTAAATTCCAATAACCACACCGAAATTGATTCTTTCCATGGTATAAGAATATAGTTATTTGAATTTATTCCGTATAGACCAATCCTATACTGGTATATATATAGGGGATTTGAACAATCATAATTAAGTAATTCATTGAGTCTAGAAGATTCCTCAACAGACTGCAAAAAGCACTGGATGGCCGTTTCGTCCTATTTTTGGACTCATCAGCAGTGCGCATCCACTACCGAGAATCGAACCCGGACCGTTACGATGCGACGCAATCGTCATACCCACTAGACCAACGGTGACGAAGAGGTAACAAATTAGACTCGATATAGTGCCTACTCTTAACAAATTCCGTAAGGATCCGTGTTCGATTCTCGCTAGTGGATTTTGCTTTTGTTTATCATCAATTCCCTTGATAAAGTCGAATAATGAAACACATCGACAAGGATTAAGTAAATGGTATGAAATTTTATAATGAATATATTGTTGTTCTAGCTTGGAAGAACCTGAATTACATCGGATGGTGCCAAAAATGGACTTCGCACTCAGAATTACGACGAACCTTTCGTGAAGGCAGGTTCAGTGACTGGTTGACCCGGGAAATAACCCCTACCCTTCCTGGTGCACATCTGCACGTTCACGAGATGTCAGTGGCTTTCACCAACATGCAAGCACTTAGTCAACACAACTCTGCGTGGGATCTGCACGGTTGGGAAAAAAAAAACGCATGACAGGTAGATAAAGAATGAATAAAATGGATAAGTACTCGGAAAATATGGGAGGTAGGTACTAAAAAGCTCCCGGGTCGGACCGTTTTTCAAAATTTATACAATTGAACAAACATCAGTTATCTACTTGACAAATTCGAGAACATTTCAGCATCCTCTCGTATTAAGGAAAACCGCTTGTATGAATTCAATTTCTATATACTTATACTATATATTTTTAATTTTTTATATACTATATATTTTAAATTTCTATATACTTATAAATACTTACTATATAGGTAGCATTGGTGGCAGGCATCATATAAGGTTCAGCCAGGATCTTAAATACACATTTTTAAAGCAAACATGTTAATGCCTTTTATTTACAAGATTGGCACAAAACAATCTTCCTAACCCGAATTTCTTATCATTTAGTCTTGCAAAATAAACTAATTAAATAACGACACAGAAAAAACACTGAAAATAGGCTACATATTCATAATTAGTTATCAGTTACCTGTAAAGTGTCAAAGATACATTTCTCTGGATATAATCGAAATTTCAGGGTTCGATTTCTGATGCTAGAATTAAACCAAGTATGCTGTTAGATAGATATGAAATATAAATTTTGTCTCACAAATTACGATGTTTATTATTTAACGATATTTTATTTTCAAAATAGCAGTCGGATAAACAGATAAAAATATGCTATGCCATAGACAGACATTTAGGAAGAGAAGTTTTATCTTGCACAAAGTTAAACCAACTTTTGATATTTATGAAGTTATGCACTCGCGTCCAATAGGGCGTTCCATGCAAAGATCACTTCGAGAGACTGGAATTGAAATCGGCGGTTTTGTAATAAAAGCACGATTACGATTTCAATAGAAAGACATAATTTCAAGAAGATTTACAAATTAAGCGAGTCTGGCGTAATTGTAAGCTTTATTGGATGCAGAATACTCCAACAATGACCGTGAAGCCAACATATTAACCATTTATACAGAATGGATTCTTCGGCTTACGATGTTAAATGAAGGTTGGTGTGAGAACCAACTTCAAACTTTTATTTTTTTGTCTTTATCCTAAGCCTCCGCGGAAAGACACGAATCTACTTTTACATGTGCTCCGTAGTATCGCTCAAATAGTTTAACAAAATCTCTCGTCACTGGTATGTCAGGATGAGAGTCGGTGGATGAGTATGTAAGTTAATATTAATATTCTTTTGATTAATAGCAAATACCTATTATCAAAAGAGTAAAACTTGACAAGGACCTACAATATGCAAATATCACACTGTCAAAATTCATCATCATTCTCCTCCTCATCAACAGCAACATCATTAACAGCAACAACAACAATCCAGTGATCGGGTCTGGTCACAGGGTCGCGGCGGAAGTGAACACCGGGCCAGTTCACTTGACATATTTGGGTTGAAAACCTTAGAGGTGTTCATTCAGGTGTAGCGTGTCTTGGGCAAGTAAATCTGGTGAAGCCGACCCCTCTCCAAATCAAACCACTGCCGATGTCCTCCAACTTCAAGTTCATCTTGTTCACTGACCACTGATTTCATCGGGAGAAGCACGCCCTCCAACCGTTGACTTCAGTCTAGGAGTCCTTCTCACCAGCACTGACTACATACGTAACTATAGGCCCCAATCTTCCCTATTGTGCTTGATGGTCGTTGGCCCTACAAGAAGTCTTATCTGTCCTTTGACAGATCTCGTTTTGTCCATTCACCCTCCTCATCAGAAAAAGCTTGGCGGGAGAACTGATTTAGTTGGCGATGTCCTGGCTATGCGTCAGGTAGTTAATGGATTACATGGAACAAGTTGCAGTCGCAGACATAAAATATGCCAAAATTATGTCATCATTTACTAAGTGTTGATTAGTATTGGTCCACAAATATAGGGTGCCCAGTGAGGATTATATTCACTATTCAGTAGAAATGGTCAACCAAAATAGCTTCCTAGAAATTATCCCATTCAGAGGCTTCACTCCCAAAATAATATTATTACGCATCACTATTAATATATAAAATATTTTATAACCTGTAATTATATGATAAATATGAGCGAATTTTAAACAATATTTTAAATGAGTAACCGTGCATAATATTTTATGAAAGAGTTTGTAGTTTAATCAACAGATAACCTGCTGGTTAACCATTGAATTCGACAAGCAAATCTCATCAGCTTTTTTTTTATATTTTTTCAAGGATTGGCTTAGGCATTTCTGTTGCTGTTTTATTGTTTCAGCCTTAAGTCAATGGTGGAGTGTTGACGATGTTTTGAATAACAATGACTTCAGCAAGGATGTTAGCTGCTCTCTGATTGGACAGCGAAGGATGGAGTGAAACGCCACAAGCCACTTGAAGACACTCAACGCATGTTTTGAGGAGCAGACCGGGAGATGAGGGTTATTGGGGGTAGCCGGAAGCAATTAGCAGACAGTGGAGGAAGTCGTCAGAATCATCATCTGCATTAAAGAACACAGATATCGATGCCGAATGATGGGCCGTGGGTGATTGTTAAAAGAGATTAAAAATAAAAGGAAAAATAGACATGGAAAGAAAACAGAGAAATGGATGAAGCAAGAAATAGATACAGAAATGAAGAAAAAACTGCTAGGTATTTTTAGCGACGAAAATATGAAGGAAGGAAAGAAGGAAGGAAGGGAGAGGATGAGGGAAGAAGATTAGGGAAAGAATAAAGAGGATGGAGAAAAGGAGATGAAAGAAGTTAGGAGGGAAGAGAATGAGAAAAGGACGAGGAAGAAAGGAAGGAAGGGAGAGGATGAGGAAAAATAGGAATAAAAGAAGAGGGGAGATGCGGAAAGAAGATGAAGGAAAAAAGAATAAGAGAATGAGGAGAGTAGATGAAAGAAAAAGATTAGAGGATGAGGAGAAAAGAAAATGAAGGAGAGAAAGAAGTAAGGAAGAGAATATGTAAAGATTGAATAAAGTGGATGAAAAAAAAGGAGAGAAAGGGACGTAGAAAAAAGAGAAAAAGATGATGAAGGAAGGAAGGAAGGAAGGAAGGAAGGAAGGAAGAGAATAAGTAAATTAATAAAAGAAGGAATGAAGAAGGCGAGGAAAGAAGATGAAGAAAAAAGGAAGGTGATAAAGTGAAGAGGATGAAAGAAATAATAAAAACACAAGTAAAGAAGGAAGTAGCGAGAAATACGCTGAATAAAATCAAAGGAAGAAGAAATGACCAGAAAAGAAAGACATATTATAAAGGGAGGGGGAGGAAAATACGGAAGGAAGTTGTAAGCGCCATAAAGAGAAAATAAAGAAGAAAAATGATAAGATTTACATCCTTGCATGAAAGAGAGAAATCTAGGAATTCGTTTAGACGTAGTATAGTTCAGAGATGACTATTATAATGAGTTAGATCCTTATTGAGCCAAGGACATGGCTTTGTGTCAGACAATACAAAAGCAAAAAAAGTACAGATAAAATTGTAGAAATGTCAGGAGACAATTTAGAAGGTATGATACAATATATGAAAAAACTAAAAATAACGAAAGGTTATGGTAATAGCCGTTTCTCTACAAGGAAAAATTTGACATTCATTGACCGAACAGCCATTACTAAATTCGGTTAAAATTTATAAAATCTTCCTCTTAAAACAATTTTTCAGGAAATTAGGCTTTTCAAGTCCAGTAGGTGATATCGCTCTTTCCAGTAATTATGCATGTTTCCTCCCTAACTTTTTATTTGAAGTGTTGGGGAATGTTAACATCTTGATTATGTCGTTATTTTCTCTTTGAGTTACATGTGTTATCCATTTTAGTTGTTGCTGCTTTTGGTAGTTCGCAAGTGATGTGGTTTCTCTTATTTGGTACAACACTTTGTTTTCTGTAGCTCCAGTTTACAATATTCAAAGAGGAATGATATTTGCCAAGACTGTCAAGTTTCACTCACTCAAAGCCTTTTTTTAACCATTGATCTTGCGAAGCTGTTGTATACAGCTGACAGTTTAGATATTTCTGAAGGCATTTGGCTCCATATATGACATCTATATGAAAGTTTCAATCTTTCAGGTTGATGTTTTGGTTTTTGTAGCAATTTGAGGTATTGGACAAAACTACCCCCGTGGCAGCTATGTTCAATTTCATTATTTACTATACAAAATTTGTTATAACTTATCCATATGCCGAGCTATTTGAAGGGTTTGGTTTTACTAATTACACATCCTGAATTTTTATGATAGATTCATGGCTAGTGCCAATCACTGCTTTCATTCCAATTCCATATCATAGTTTCTGTTTTAGGAAAGTTTATTTTGAGTCCTGTTTATTGGAATACTTGGTAGAGGATGTTGATTTTCTGTTCAAGATCATTCTCATGCCAACTATGAATACCTATGTCATAAGCGTAGCCCATCAGTATATCGGAGGGAAATCAGGATCATGGCTTTTCATTGGTAGATTCGTTTGGCATGTGGTATAGAATGTTTAATTGCTCATATCTTCACATGTGCGCTTCTAAATGCGCAGGGAAGGAGTGAATAAAAAGGAAATAAAAGAGAGAAAAATATAAAATAAACAGGAGAGATGGCTTTTTTGGTGGTTGAGAGAGTTACTTGTAGCCGGCGTCAAATATGGGTGTTCCGGTCAGGTTAAAAGTCAGAAATTTGAATGCTGATTCTCAAGGAAGATTGTTATAAATCTTTTTTCCTAATTTGATTTCATCTTCTTTACCATATTAAGCTAGGAATGGCAAATATCACTAAACATGAAAGGAGAAAGAAAGAAAAGTGCAAATTTTAAGTTAAACTAATAAAATAATTAAAAAAAGATTAAAGAAAAGCTTTAACGAAACAGAGAGAGTGAGAAGATCATTTGATATCGAAAGAGGTAAAGAAAAATGGCTTGGACAAGGAAGAGTGCTGAACAAAGAAAAGCCACTCAGAAGCATAGCGGGTTACCAGAAAGAAAGATGATAATAAATAGAAAAACGAAGACAACAATGTGATGATGAAAAGAAACAAAAAGTGTCAAAACTAATAGAAAAGTTAAAAGAAAGTGAAAAAGAAGAAAGATTGAAAAGTAAAGAAAAAACTGTGAACAGCAAAAAAAAAAAAAAAAGAAAAAGAATGAAAGAAAGTAACAATAGAGAGAAGAACCAAAGAAAGAAGCTGGAAGAAAGAAAAAAAAAAAAGAATGAAAAAGAAAAAACAAACGAATTATGGCACTATAGAAATAATCCGTGCATTCGCATATAAACATAGAATGATGGGCAAAGCTGAGAGAAATGAAATGACGTCGAATCCAAAGGAGGAAACAGTGAATATTTCTCGAATTCATAAAACAAAACTGAACAAAACACACACACACACACACACACACACACACACACACACACACACACACACACACACACACACACACACACAGACACAAAAATCAATCAAAAAACAAAGAACAAAACAAAAACAAAACAAGCATTGAAAGAAGTAATAAAAGTAAAAAAAATGGAAACTTATTCGTTATATTTTTTCATTTATTAGAAATGTATTAAAGTTAATTTTCAGCCTCAAATGTATTAAATGCTATCAACAACTCGACGATTCTCAAGGTTAAAAGACAAAGAAATCTAGACATGAGTATGTTACACCTAGTCAGACAGTAAAAATCGATTATTACCGTGATTTGTTACGGCGTTTGTGGGATCCATTCAATTCGCCAGAAAAGGACAAAATTCGTCCGGTGAGGGGCAACTTCAACATGACAACTCACCTGTTCATTCAGCGCGTCTTGTGCAACAGTTTTTGGCTAATTACGACGTTTCCCGGGTTCATCATGAATATGCTCCATTTGTCAGCCAGTAGAAAAGGAGTATTACCATGACGTTTTACGGCGTCTGCAGGATTCAGAAAAGCATTCGTCCGGTAACGGGCAACTCTATCACGCCACGCACCTGCTCCATAAACGCCGCTTGGGCAGCGCTTTTTGGCTAAGTATAACATTCCCCAGGTTCGGCAAATACCACATTCTCCAGATCTCGCCATTTGCGATTTTTTTCTCTTTCCAGGATCAAGATTTCAAGAGATCGAGGAAATCCAAGAGAATGCAACGGGGCAGCTGCTCGCTATTCGAAAAAGGACTTCCAGGATTGCTTCTGTTGATGAAAATGACGCTGGATAAAGTATGTGGTTCCACAAGGGAAAAAGTCTAAGGAAATTAAATGCCAAATTGATATGTATTGTAATTTTCTTTTTATAGCATCAGTTCTGATATTTAAAAAAAAATCGAAACACGTATCTTCCAACTGAAAAACGTGAATGACATGATGTGTAAAATGGGCAAAAACGAAACCCTATCTATCTATCGTAGCAAATAGAATTAAATATTCAACTTCTCCCAACTTCGAGTTTCAACTTCATTTGTTATCTATCTATCTATCTATGCAAAGACACACATGCATAAATAGGAATAAAGCTGATGCGGAATTCGACTTAATGGTAAATCTTTTTCCATATATCTCATGTAAAGGGTGCGATGAATAAATTGTTGTCTAAAATTCGCAAAATGAAACTAACAATGACATTTAACAGATATATTTACCAAAACTACACAAAAATATCTTTGTCTTCAACCACAGTCTTCAGACGACTTCGGAATCGTCTGCATCTCTTCTGGACGGTCTCATTGTTTAATTTGGTGAATGCTGCCATAATTCTTGCTTTCGGTTCATCATTGGTTTTACAAGGAATTTTGATGTACTTTTGCTCAACTGTGCCCCACACATAATAATCAAAGCGGTTGCATTCTGGGGAATTAGTTGATAAGATGTAAGGGACTGCCATAACCGGGTTCTTCTGCTTGTGTGGCATGGCGCAGACTCCTATTGCCAGACATAGAGTCTTTCAGCCGCCACCCTCTTGAATCAAGGAAGGACTACCTCCTGAAGGCGTGATGAGTCTGCGGCATCTCAAATTCTGGAGTTCTTTTATTATTAGAACGATCAGAGAGTGCTTTCCGTGCTGCCGTACATTGTAATTACCATTAGACATATTCAACTCTTTCCGAATCTTTTGCACTGTCCTCAGATTGCCAGTCAAACACTCTGATATATTTGTATTGGAGCTTCCGGCGCGAATGCTAAGCAATACAGCATGTCGTCTCCAAATTTCTGGCGGAGTGAATTGCGTCATGGTGGTCTTTTTCTCACTGGCGGTGTCCAACTGACTCTACTATACCGTGTAGTCGACAAAATCAAAAACGAACAACACGCATGCGCGAAGTTAAAAAAATAAAATGGCGATGTTACCCATCGCATCATATATATATATATATATATATATATATATATATATATATATATATATATATATATATATATATATATATATATATATATATATATATGACAAAATATAGTTTTGAGGTATGCTATATCTATGGGTTAAAGTGCTCAATATCAGGTATAGAGCGTATGTAAATATAGAAGTGGAGATTGAAGTCAACACCCAGTGGCGACAGTCAGTTCCATGCAAAGCGCAATCTTCAAAACTGCTTTTAAGCCGCCGGGTATTGACATCAATCTCCACTTACACACACACACAGACACACACAGAGACACGCACACACATACACACACACATACACAGATAGATATATACATAAAAGGTCAGACAACTATTTACTATATATAAATAAAAGTATATATATATATATATATATATATATATATATAAAGAAAAATAAATATACTATATATACATAAAAGGTCAGACTACTATAGTAGTATTAAAAAGTGCTAAATACATTTGTGAATAAAATAAAATAAAATAGCATGTATAGGTTTTAACTTTAAAAATCAGGAGTTAAGTTGCTAAGGATACCGTAAGGTTGAAATCAAGGTAGCGGATTCAACTGACCTCCTGATTTTTAATATATATATATATATTTATATATATATATATATATATATATATATATATATATATATATATATATATATATATATATAAACGTTGGAGCATACATGTTTGTAGCAAACTGATGTAATATTTATTTTTTCAAAGGATGTTTTGTCAATGTAATTAACAGTATTGAATGTTAATGTCTTTGCTCGATAATTATATATTGAAATTTGCCAATCAATGCGATGACGATGTTTAGCGTGTTAATCTAATCTAAAGTCATTTCCTTTATACGTTTTCCCCAACAAAACTCAGGCATATGTTAAGCTTAGTCTTGCTCGTGTGTCTACCATCGTATGAAGACTAGCAAATTTGTCTCAGCAGAGGAATGCGGTACTGTAACGAGTTCGATCCTCGCCGATTCGATCATATTGCAGCTTTGTGCTAGACAAAACGACGCCTAAAATATTTTGTTCAGTTTTTTCTTGAAAGAAGAAAATAAAGAATTATGATAGGTAAGCTTACTTTATTTGAGAAGGCCATTAGAATTATCCAGAACTTATACAGGGGACAAACCGCCTGCATACGTATAGAAAATGAATTCAGTAAATTAGGATAAATAGAAAGGGCGTAAGACAAGGATGTGTCTTTCATCTAGACCAATCAAAATGAAGTAATCCTGAGAGAATGATTGGCAGTCACAATCTTAACAACATATGTCAACAACAGCTTTTTCCCGCGAACCACTACTCTGTATAACCTAACTCGTAAGAGGATGTTTCCACGATTACTACAAGCTTAACCTGTTTAAGTCTCGGGTTAAAAGTTATCTTCTCCTATCCGCATAAATGTCCTCTTAATGTAACCTTCTACCTCGAGTGACCCTCGAGTTTTGGACAGGGTGAACTATACGGAAAAAATGATATATTTCGATGACAGTGTTGACAACAGACACAGAAGGAAAATTACAGGAACTCTCGCAGAATGAAGTAAAGAAAGCGAGAAGAAAGGACCAAATATCAACTGTAAGCAGACAGAATATATGGTCGTCAGCAAAAGAAATAGTCCAACATGCGAATTACAAATTTGAGATACCAAAATCTAGCAAGTACAAAATCTGAAGTTACTAAGAAATGTCAAATGTCAAATTACTAAGAAATGTTTTAACCAAATCTGAAGGTGCATTGGTATAGAGAAAATTGCCTTCCAAAAGCTAAGCAAAATATTAAGTAACAGAAAAATTTCGTTAGAAACAAAGAAAAGATTACTGAAATGTTATGTAATCTTTCTTCCTATGTGGCAGTGAATGCTGGTCAATCTCCTTACAAATGAAGAAAAGACTTGAGGCAACAGAAATGTGGTTCAACAGAATGATGCTGAGAATACCATGGATTCAACGTGTGAGCAACGACAAAGTTTTAGACAAAATGGAAAGAAAAAGCATACTTATTCTTCGAATCAGAGAGAAGTGAGAATTGAAATTTTCACGGTATATAATGAGGAAAGAGAGCTTCGAAAAAATGAACCTCACAGGACATATTGAAAACAGAGAAAAACTGAGCATAACCTATCTAATGAGCTTGTGTAAATAGTTGGCAGAACGGGGATTAGCAGATAGCAAAAAGAGACGTTTTAATAAGAAGTATAAAGGACAGGAAATTGTGGAGAGTCATGATCTCGAACATCCTGAATGGACAAAGCACATAAAAGAAGTAGAAGTAGACGAAGATGATGAAGAAGAATCTGAGTTTAGTTTGGTGATAAAGAATGTTGTGTGCATAAGTGGATGCGTGTGACAACCCAGTCTTTAAAAGTGTATGGTGGTGAGAAATGATGCTGCGAAGGAGAAAGTCTGATTGGTTGACACAATCTGTTGGATAAGATCTTCAGATTGGTATTTCGTTTGAAAATAAGAAAAGGGGAGAAAATTGGAAAGCAAGCAACAGAAAAACAAAACAAAAAGCAAAACAACAACAACAAAAATAAAAATAATTAGAACCTCAGAAAACGAAATTCAATAGAAGACAGAAACAATGTCGAATACAATGCGATTTAATAAACCAAGAAAACTTTAAAAATTACAGCATGTTTAAAGACATCATTAAATAACATTGATAATCAAGGCTTGTTATTATTAAAATAAGACTTCTTCTATATGCCGTGTTTATTTCAGGACGCTGGCGATCATAGCTCTCCACGACTTCCTGTCCTTTGTAGCTCTTAATATATTCTCTCTTTTTATTATCTCTCCCAAACCCTGCTCTGCCATCCATTTACTCAAGCTCTCTAAGTATATTATGTGTTGATTTCCTCTGTCCCTCTTGGCTTCAATCTGTCTTATGAGTATCAAACTTTCCAAGCCCTCTTTTCTCATTATGTGCCCTAGAAATTTAAACTATCTCTTCCTGATCTTAATTATAAATGTCCTTTTTTGTTTCTATTTTTTCTAAAACTTCATCATTGCCCACATGATTTGTCCAGTGGTATTCACAGCATCCTTCTGTAGATTCACATATCCGTTGCTTCAGATCTCTTTTTCATCTGCGAGGAGAATGTCTAGCCTTCACTGCTATATTTTTCACCCAATGCAATGCAGTAAATCCCCTAAGACAAGGGCTTACAGGGTGTAGAAGATTTAGAAACAGAAACATTATTAATGAGGGAGAACAAAAAGTGTAATGAGGAGGACAGTAGTTAGCGGTTGACATTGCATTTACACTTTTGAAGATTAAACTTGGCTGAAAATCATGGAGCCGGAAGGGAGTTCCACAAGCGAGAAGTGCGAGAAAAGAAAAATCTTAGCATAGAATTTACGGTTACATTTAGCAAACTCAACTTTAAATTGATGAGATCAAGTACTGCGCTTAAATTTAAAAGTCTAGGTACCATGTTGAAGAGTTCACCAGAACAAATACCATAAAAGTATTTATAGGAAAGACACAGGAAGGCAACCTTATGGAAGTGGGAAAGAGTCTGAAGCCGAGACTCCAAATCCGGACAAATAATATTGCTGATTCTTCTTTGGATTTTATCAAGAAGCTCTAGACAAATAGCAGGAGGGCCAGATCATATGTGGCAGCAATATTCTAAGCATGGAAGAATGATTCTGGAGAGATAAATTCTCTCGCATGACACAGTAAACCAATTTTGCTAACCTAGCAATATATTCAATGTAGTCTTTTCACTTTATTTCAGCCGAGAACGTTAGACCGAGAAGGCACAACCATATTCCTGGAGGTTAGCATCATCGATGTTAATGAAAGGTAGAGAAGGATCTCTCAGATGATTAATGGAGAGAAGTTTCGTTTTGGAGGCGTTAAAATTAACAAGCCATATTTTGCCCCAGTTCACAACAGACTGTAGGTCGTTTTGGACATCGACTCCCATTTTATCTTTATAGATAGGATCAGACTTACTATCAAAACAGGAGTAATTACTGAAAGCTATTGCGAGCTGACGCCGTCGAGAAGGTCTTTAATGAAAATTCAAAACAAAGTAGGACCAAGGATGGAACCCTGGGGGGGGGGCACCCGCATTAGTACGAAAGAATCTACACGAGTAGTCGTTCTGGATAACTTACATTTCACGATTTGATAGGAAAGACTGGGTCAGTTTAGAACTTTGTCCGGAGACACCGTAACTCTTCAGCTTGTAGAGAAGACCTGTATGCCAAACACTGTCGAAAGCTGTCGAGATGTCCGAAGCTATCGCACGGGATTCATCAGTTTTATTTAGCTCATGATAGACTCTTTCTTCAATTATCATCAGTAAATCAGCAGTTAACCTGGAGAAACGAAGATTGGTTGTTTGGTTGCGATGAGAGATGCTTAACTATTTCAGCATTGATTAGGGCCTCTAATAGTTTCCTAAAAAGAGGTAGAAAGCTAGTACGTCGATAGTTGGACAAGTCGGACATTTCACTAGTGTGCTTAAAAACTGGAACAACAAATGATGACTTCCAGCAGACAGGAAAGTAAGATGCAGTGAGGCATTTATTATACAGTTTAGATAGAACAAGAGCACGCTTCTTGCTACAGGGATACCATCAGGTCCACATGCTTTGTGGGGTTAGGGATGATAGCAGAAATCATAATGGCTTATGTGCATATCACTCAACAGATTTAGGCAAAAGTAGTCCAGATGAGTCAAGAGTAGAGTTTGAGCAGAATTTACGGGCAAAGCGTTCAGCTTTATCAGCAGAAGATGTTGATTAAAGAGAAGAAGAAATAGAGACATTACTCTTATTTAATAAACTATTACAAAGACGCTAGTAATAACGAAAGACAAATTTGCTAGATGCAAATGCGGTGCCTCATTCCCTCGGCAAACAGAACTTTAGCTCCTTCGAGGATTCGCTTACATTTATTACGAGCAGCAACAAATAGGCTGTGACGGGAGCTGACCCGCTGGTATAGCCTAAAATAGTTGTTCCTGTGGGCTATAGCGGTCAAATATGCTGGTTTTCACCTTGGAGAAGATTGAGGTTTTACTTGGTATTTCTTAGAAGGAATTAAGGCATCAATTCCAGCTCATGAAACCTGAGGCGTCATTTTCAATTTTAAGATTAAAGATGTCAGTCTAAAGGGCGCGAAGATAATCACAGAATGAGCCCCAATCAGTATACTGGTAACGAAAAGAGGTCTTATGAATAGGAGGTTCCTGTTTCATAGATGATCGGAGCTCGGCAAAAGTGAGGAGATGAGGTGAGCCTGTTGCTCTATTTTGACAGGGAAACGAGTAGGGAAATTCACTATTTGAGTAAGAGATTGAGCAATAGAAAAAAATTAATGTTTTAATACTGGCAGCATCAGTGCATTTAGAATGCTTAAGCCATATGACGTGGGGCGCATTGAAATCACCGAAGACAAATATGTTCGCAGATGGATGGAGAGAGAGTGCCTTTCCTATACTGTCGGAGATTATGTATAAAGATGATGGGGAGTGGTAAAGGAAAAAGAGATAGCTAAGAGAGTGTAATAATGAAAGACGAAAGCGCATGAAAGAGTTGTCTGGGGACTTGAGAGATAATTCCCTTGCCATCGGAAGATTATCCCGGATGAAAACACCAAGGCCATGCATGCGAATGCTGGTACAGAGATTCCATAACAGTTCAGCACTCTTTTCCTTTCTTTGCAACGAAATTTTTCTGTTTCTTAATACTTTGGTTAGATTGGGAAGGCACCCGTCGCTATCCCAATGCGCCTTCGGATTGTAGCGAATTAGATTAGAATCTCAGTGCTTTTCGTTATTTTGTATTGTTACAATACTGTCTTAGGTTGATTTTTGGAGACACTGAATACTATAGGTTGATATTTCGATAGGTGATTCTCTTTTTGTTTCTGTGTCCATATTTGACAGACTTGATATTGGTAGCGTTGTTCTTTAATACTTTATCAGTTACTTTCATTGTTAGACATAAGACACACTGTTTAATATATAAAAATGGTGCGTCTATTTCAACTATAAAGTATCCACTATAATAATATTTGAAGTAATCTGCCGTACGACGATAGCCTAGAGGTAGAATATCTGACTGATACTAAATCGGTTGGGTTTCGATCCCGGCTTGAAGCTATCGGACGTCTAGCCAGTAAAACAGTCTGTCTGTGGATCACAATATATATATGCTCCCGGAAAATCTTGAGAAAAGGGCAATTTTAAAAACAGTGGCTCATACCCGTATTAACGCATTGCTCTTCAACCGAATTGAATTGTGCTCTCCGGGCCACATTAAAATTTCCCTTCGTCCTTCCTCTCTGCTGTGTGACGATAGCCTAGGGGTAGAACCTTTGACTGATATCAATTCGGGTTTTGATCTTGAAGCAATCGGACGTCTAGCCACATTGAAGAACTGTGATACAGCGAAGTAGTCTGTGAATGACTATATATATATATATATGTGTGTGTGTATATATATGTGTGTGTGGGGGCGCCTGATATTAAGAAAACACCTTCATCGAGCTGTAAATGGAAGCGGGCATGGCCTAATATTTGTAAGATTTTCGTATCTCTTTCAGACATATCATGAGCATTAATATGATAACTTCAATCTAACACAAGAAATGAAAGAGTAGCACTATCTATAAATCATAGTGTTGCAGAGACGTTGTAAATACGGCCGAACTCGACCAGATCCATGATATAATCGAATACGATTTCAGAAGGTCAATAAGATCCATTGGTTATGACGAGATCGCATTCATACGTAGAGTGCAACGGGAGGAGCAAATAGTAATTCATGTCCAACAGGACCTGAGAGAACGGTGTGATAGGGACGCAGCGCTTCTTGAACAAAATTGAAAATATAAATTCTTTGATGATAATATATTGACAAGAACATGGGCGTGAACAGAAAAAAAACATGTGGCTTAGCGCGGACCTTGTGGAAGTACAAACAGTGACGCATGCTCAAGATCATATCTGCTGTGATTTTTCGAATAGTTTTGAACAAGGGCGAAGATGGGACGGTTAAATGGAACTGGACATGAAGTCGTTTCGACAAACGCATCAAAACCGTCTTTTAGATTTATTTCTGTTTTATTGAATGACATTTTTATAGTCTGCCTATATCTCTGAGATGAGGTATTATGATTGTTTACATTATTTACAGTAATCGGACTGTTATCCTCATCTCCAAAGCCATATTCATAATGTTTCGGCCGCCGTACTCCGCCACCCAGTCTTCTTCAGGTGATTGAAATTTCGAAACGAACTCTTTATTTCGTCCACCGAAACAGAAAAATTGCAATTTGAGCACTGGTAAAAATGGTTGCTGAGACATGGCACCGTGGATAAAGGCGTTGGTTAGATCCAGTGACTAGACCCAAAGAGTTGCGAGTTCAATACCAGCCTACAGCAATGGTGAACCAATACTTAGAGGGCAGAGTTAAAGGGAAATAAATGAGACATCTGGAAGAGGCACGGTACGTGGAACTAGAACGCTCTACCTCGGTGGACGAAAGCAAGGGTTCGAGTGAAAATTCTAATCACCTGAAGGTGGTCGGAACATTGTGAATATGGCAATGAAGATGATGATAACAGCCCAAATAATGTAAATTTTTATAAATATTCCATGTTTTTTCAGTTTATTCATAGTCTTTTCGAATAACCTTCCCACAAACCTGGATGTTGCAGACATAAAAAATATTCAAAATCACTCCCATTCGACTCACATGTATCATCTTTATGAGGGTGAGAAAAAGTGGAAGAACACATTTTATTTTTTAAAGTGTCATTGTAAGCAAAAAACAACACACCTCTCGCACAAGCTTTCCACCGACTGGTCAATAATTATGCCACGTTGCATTCCCATTATCGATCTCGTCAGTATGCACCGAAACTTGGGAAAAGGCATGCTGCATGCACACAAAAGTCACACAATGAAAGACCGACGCTACGTCGAGAAATAAGAACGCAATTCTTGGTTCCTAAAATATATGTAAACGTTTAATACAAGGTTTCGCCTGCTCGTCCGTGTGGATACTTTGGACAACTTCTGCTATATCAGCTATTTCTTGTACAAATTCACCCATCTACTCACCTTGACGTGGTGGATACCAATACGAGTAGAGGTTTCAGAACCGCACGACAGTCACGCCCGTCTAACGCTGAGGTAGACCAGAACTCCGATCCTAAGCATTATTGTCAATATAAACCAGCAGCCGGACATACCCTATTTTCGGCTAGTTTGCCACTTGATTTCGAAAAAAACTAATCTACTACGTTACTTCCCATTCCCATTCGGTCAAAGTGGATGCCGCTTAGACGACCGAACTCCAAAAGGAACCATCTGATGCTCCATCAAACAGAAACACTTGAGACTGAGATAAATCCACGTCTTCCTTTTCTACGTGGGTGTACACAGTATCGCATTGTTTAAAAGCAAAACGTAGGAAAGAAATTGAAGTATACGTTGTTGGAGACTACAGTTTTTTTTTTACTAAATAATGCTTTCTTTTATTGAATGTGAATAGATTCAATAATCTTTAGTCTTTCTTTTGCTATTGGATTTAAGCAATATTTTAGTATTATTAGTGAGAAGATCTATAATTCTATCATAATTTTTGTGGTGCTTGTTAATGTGATAAAGCAGCAGATAAATCGAATAGATATTGAATATATCACCTTTGTTAATATATATTTATATGTGTGTGTGTGTATGTGTTTTTATATATATATATATATGAATAAAGGCAGAAAAATAGAGATTTGAACATACACAAACACACACACATATATATATATATATACGTGAAGTAAATAAAATACATGAGGAAAATCTTTTTCTCTCTCTCACACACACACACACACACACACACACACACACACACACACACATATATATATATATATATATATATATATATATATATATATATATATATACACCCTTATGCAAATTAATTGAAACAACGATTTAGTTTCCTTTCTTTTACCATACGGTCAGTTTTGGACCCACTTGAGTGACATTGTGTAATCGATTTCTATTTTTTTTTTTTTTAGATTGGGTCATTTCCCGTGGTGTGAATCTATTTTCGAGGTGTATGATGAAATTAGTATGGCCTTGAAATATATTGCGTCATCGTGATTGCATCAGATTTTTATCACCCCCAGACACTATTGTCTCGACTGTCAATTACTTGTCCTACGTTCATTGTCAGTGATGGACGTTACTCCAAGGAGGTGTTCGAAAATTGTAGCGCTGCACGAACACACTGGCAAGCCTTACCACTGAGCAAATCAAAGTACTATAGACTGGCTCCTGATTAAATCCAATCGAGAATCTGTGGTCAGTCTGCAAGGAAGGACTTCGTGGAATGAAATCACGAAGTACTAACATATACACTGGGTCATATTTCATTAAAAAGATCTGAACAGTAATTAACGGAATTATTAGCGTTTTAATTGATTTGCACAAGGGTATATATATGGATGTGTGTCTGGGTGTGTGAAGTGAGGGTGATAGAAGTTGAGATGTATGCACTGTTAATGCATAGTTTGTGATCGCATATAGCAAGTGAATTCCCATTTGTACTCTGTTGTATTCTTAATGTTTGTTGCAATATTGTGCCCTTGTGTCAGATTGCTTCATACAATCCATCTATCTTTAGACAAAGAGAGATCAGAGTATTGTCTATGGGAGAAATTTTTCCACTGAAAATATACACAACCATACACACATCTGTGTGTATATCTGTGTTTAAGCAAGTATATGTAAACATGCGAAAGAGTATCACGTTGTGCACACAGATGCACATACAATTCTCTATCTGTCTCTCTATCTATCTATCTTGTTCAGCCTCTGATAGTCACGCACAAAGATACTTAAAAACATTAAAAATGTGTAAAAATATTTATGTTCTTTGAAAAAAAGAAGAAACTTTTATATATTGCTTCGAGGAATTGTCTTCTTAATACTTAGATATGACGAATTCGAGAAAATTTCAGAGAAAAGTTTTCTAAAACTTGACAGAGATCCATTTACGTTGCTTCGCTTAAGGATAAGAATTAAACATTTAGAAGGACAAGCATTTCAATATTTAGAAGGAAAAGAAATTCACCATTTAGAAGGACAAACATTTCGTTTTTACCCGTAAAAAAATCTTTTTCCTTATCCACTCTTTTTCATTCTTTGACAATGATGGGAAGCAAGTAATTCATTAGAAAAACTTAGCCGCATTTCTCTAAAATACATTATTTCCCTTGAGCAAACTTTTACTCTAAAGCGAACATTACATCACAATACAGAAATACAGATACTATACATATTCAAATCTATCTATCTATCTATCTATCTATCTATCTATCTATCTATTACAGGTGTACATATTTTTTAGATCACTTGTTCTGGTTAATTTTCGTATATAGGTGAAACAAAATTATTGCATGTTTACTTAATAGGAATTAATCACAATAAAATTTCCTTTACTCAAATTAGTAACAAAATAGCTTCGTCCTGGGTTAGAAGATAAACTACATCCGGCATCAAGGCCGCTGTTCGTGCGATTGGAAGTTTTGATGAGCGTGGAATCACATCTTAATTGCTGTTGTTCTAAGTTCCACCTTGACCCGGAGTGGTAGAACCTGTTAGGGTTCTAGCTATGCGCAAATAGCGAACAGCCAAACGAAAATCAACAGTACATTCTTATCAGTAACAATACATTTCTATAGCAAAATGATAATCAATATAACACCAGAAAGATATAAAATACATTTTCATGATAAAATTGCCAAAAATACATTTTATGATCTACAAAATATATATCTAAAAAAACATACCTTTACCCTGAAAGTATAAAATTACGTACAAAATATTTAGATTTTGGCATTAAATAACGAATAAAGATTGATATATCTTCAAACAAAGTCAACCAACAAAACAACTAACATGAAAGAACACTTTCATGGCATTTTTTCATATACTATCCTAGAATTTCTTAAATCAAACGGTATTCCAAAATATAACTTTAACCAAAGAACAGCATAAAGCACACGCAGATCACCGCCTCTAGGAATCATGTCCACAAATTCTGAGTATAATCCATCGTTTATTCAATTATGAAAGCAGAATAATTTATATCATATATTTATTATTTGATAGCTTCCAAGAAAATTAAATTTCGGCATTAATTGACCCTTGAGGAGTTGATAACAATCAATCAAAATAGCCGAGAAAAATGATTAAATATTTGCGATGACTTCAATACTCGCCACAAGGAATTGTTTCTTAACTCAATCAGAACCGGCGAAGAAGGCTTATACTATCAGGACTATTGCTTATGATCTGACCCAGATAGTTGATAAGACCACTCGTGTCATCACGAAACACTCTTTTCTCACCGCTTGCTCTGAAAGGTACTCCGCTGAAGTGCTGTCTTCATTTGGTTCTTCTGACCACACGCTGATCTACTGAGCCGAAACTAAAAGCATCTTCTGACGATCTTTTGGTAGGACAAAGCAGATCCTACATTGGAGAATCTTCCCTCTCAGCGTTCTTTATAAATAGATCTTCAGAACTTTGAATGGACCCTATCAGGCATTTAGAATATTATCCTAAAGAGAAAATTCCAACATAAACCAAATGGTACACGCCAGAATGTGCTGCTGCTATAGCCCAGCGTAACCATTACGACCGTCTTTACCATAGTGAACGGTATAGTTTGACTCTAACGGCGTTCCGGACTACCCACAATCAATGCAAGAGTATTCTAGAAAATGCAAAGGGTATCTATACACAGTCAGTTCAATCTAAGGCTGGAAACAAAAGACTTGGATCGTATGGGTTCTGGAAAATCTCGAATAAAGTTCTCAATAGATGCAAAGCTTCTGTGCCAGCTATCATAAATTCTCCTGATGTTATTGCCTCCTCATATGACAAACAAGGCAAGGCTCTTTACAATTAACCTTGATTCTAACTCTATTTTTGGATAACGTTTACCTGACTACCCTCCTCCTAACGGAGCACAAACTGCGTAATATCTCTATCAAGGTATGGAAAGTTTCCAAATTTGACTCTAAGAAGGCCATCGGTTCGAATAAAATCGTAGTGGTTGTTCTTAAGAATATCATACCAGAATTATCTAAAATTCTGGCAAAACTGTCTGAAGAAGAGATGCTTCCCAAGTTCATAGAAGGTGTCAACTGTGTGCTCTGGTTTTTCAGAATGTAATCGAGCATTTATGCCTGTCGCAATATCGACCCAAAATTCCCCTTAGTGTCATTACTTTGGCAATCTATAATCAACAAAAGGGTGGTTAGACATCTCAACAGAGTCAACTTCATGAGTGATAGCCAGTATGGCTCTCGCCCTGTTAGATCCACAGCTGATAGCTTAAGTGTCATTACTTAGAGAATCACCGAAGCACTAGATAATACAATCATAATGAAGACTGTTGCCCTGAATAGATCAAGGGCCTTTGAAAAAGTGTAGCATGTCTGCTACATAAACTCTCCAGCTATGGAATCTCTGGAAGGGCTATTATCAAATCTTGTTAGGTTCTAAAGTGTCTTGATAACGGCCAGTCATCAGAAGGCCTTAAGATCAATACTGGCGTTTCAGAGGGTTCTTTCCTCGGTTTTACCTTATTTTTACTGTATATTAATGGTCTATCTAAGAGTACACTCCAATCATTACTGAGTATCTCTGTGGATGATATAACAGTATATCGATACACCTCCAAAACAAAAGTCTAGAATACCAGAAACTAGTACTTCATCTCTCCTCTAAGCTAGCTCAAGAGGCTCAATGGGGAAACGACTGGCTTGTAAAACTCAATACGGCCAAAACCAAAGACTCTGAAAAGATGGATGTTCTCTCAAGGAGATTTATTATCTTAAACGTCTTAAACAGCTTCTTCCTACGAATCACAACTTCATGGAACCGACTCTCTTTCCTGATTATTAAAATATTAAACAATTCAAATCTAGGGTTAACCGTTATCTACCCTAAATATCCTCATAAACTGTTCCCCTTACCACTTACTCTGTAACACTCTACCTCGAGTTGCTTTTGGGCCTTATACACTGTGAAGATTAAAAGATAAAATTTTAAAAATCAGAAATACAATAAATATTTAGACAGAACTTTTTTGTTTGAATTCAATCAAACTTGGATGAATTCTTGTTACCTTCAATATTTGTATATATTTCTGAGACGAGGTATTGTAACTATTTACACTATTTACATTGTTCGAACTGTTATCCTCATCTTTGTTGTCATATTCACGGCATTTTGGCCGTTGTACGCTTCTGCGACTGCAATTTAGAATCGAACCCTTTATTTCGTCCACCGAAGTAGATTGTTCTAGTTCCACGTGCCAAGCTTCTTCCGGATACTTCAGTTTTAGTTTATATACCTGGCCACAGAAGAGGTGACAAAAACTTGGAGAGTTGAGTTACTAATGGAAATAAATTAAACTGTGATATCCAGAAGAGACACGGCATGTGAAACTAGAAAAATCTACACCAGGTGGACAAAATAAAGGGTTCGATTCGAAATTCCAAACACTTGAGGAAGGCCGGAGCGTACAACGTCTGAAACATCGTGAATATGACAACCTTAAATGATGAGGACAACAATCCGAACAATGTAAATAGAGTAAATAAATACATCTTATATATGATTAGATGAGACACAAATGTTTTCCGACTGTTTGAAAAGTGGACATTGAATTCATTTTACTGGAAACTCGCGCTAATATATAAGTTGGTGCCGATAATTTCTCGGTTTGATCTACTTACGAAATTCTAACCAAAAGTCAAATATTTAAAAATCTCTTCGAGTATTCATAACCGACCTCGACATACGAAAATAAAACAATATGTACGCAACTCAATGTATTAATTACATTATCACTATTAATCGCATAGACCGAACATTGTATAGTGAAAATTTCAGATAAAAAATGAAGGCGAAGTCTCAGCTGCATACTTCTATAAAGTTAGAAACTTGTTTCCTGACAGAATTTCTTGAGTAACTGATTAGTTTGAAGGACTAACGAAGAAGTTTAACTGCTCAAAATCTTTAAATATTTAATGCTAAAATGTTTTTGGTCCGATATTTTTCGAAGAATACCTTAACTTGTTTCAAAGTGGTAATAACAATAATAATAATAATAATAATAATAATAAATCTTTAAATTTCCTGTCGAGTTAGAAACAGATTTCAATACAATTTGATTGATTGGTTTCGACTAAATAATTCATAATTTCACTCATACTTCTGTCCCAAGAGAAAGGGCAACTTTTATTTGCTTAGATGTCAAATGCGCGTCGAAGTTAGACGTCGAATGTAATGAAAACAACTCACATCAAGAACAAACATACTTCATCGTAAAAAATGGATTCTTATGATCAGAAGACATTTTATACCATGTGGAATATACCAAAAACTTATTGGTATTAACACGGACAAACACTTTAAAAGTCGTTAAACATTGATAGAAGTGAATGGCTACCATGTGCAAACAACAATCTTTAAAATACGTGTACGCATGCGCACGCAAATGCATGTTCTGCTTGGAAAAATGTTGGATAGTTGCCAATGTTTTTAATATTAAAATGAAAACAACTCTTACAGAATTACAGTTTCTGGGAGGAGGCGATGATATCCTATCCTTCGTATGTCCAAATAATTATTATTTCCTTACTATCTTCTCTAGTTCCTTCCCTTACATAAATTCTATATGTAGTTTACTGTTTCCCCCTGCCTTTTCCTGTCTTCAGTACGCACTGTGAGTATCAAATTTTCAAAGCACCATTTCTTTATTATGTGTCCCCAAAATTTCACTTTTTGGTTTTAAGTATAAATTCCCTGTTCCTTTGCCATTTTCTATAAACTTCCTCATGGTTCAAATGATCTGTCTATAGTATTCCGAACACCGTCATGTATATATGTTTATATAAAAAAAAAACATTTTACTTGGACGACATTTATGCAGGCGTATTTTTCTCTAGGCTTTGACACTTTTATAAACGAATTGAGGAATAAACTGTAGTTTATATTTTCTCAGTGTCTTCTCTTCCTAAACTGATGTCTTTTTTTAAGTAGTTTTCAAACAAATCCTATCTAGGAAGTAATCCTTCATTATTAGAAATGAACCTACCTAGGTTCGTTTATCGTCCACTTCACACTCCCCCAAAGTCTTTTGAACAGGAATAGAGTTTTATCCCATTTTCATTCTCTTTCACTCCCAGTAGCCCCTAACGTCTTAGTGGTATTATCGCCTTGCTGGGGGTGAATTGATAACAAATTGTATGATGGCAGCTCTTATTATTATTATAAACTAGTTTACATGTACTATTTGATTAAAGAAATTATATAATTACAGGTAATTATACCATTATTCTCTATAATAAATTATAAAATGATTGTATATATTTATCGGTTACGCAGCTGGTCTCCATTTCCTAGAAGTGAAATATTCTTGGTTAAATAATGATTTACTTAACACCAATAAGCAAACATAGTACAAGTTGTTATAACAACAGAATAACTAATTTTAATGTAAGGGAAATCAAGCTGCTAATACATTGCTTTTTTATGTATTTTGTTTTGTGCTATCTTTATTTTGGATATTTTTAGATTTCATTGTTTAAAAACAGAATTCTTTGTTGCGTGCGACAGTAAAGTTAAGTGTATAAATCTTAAATTACTCATGAAGAAAATATAACCGATCCAATTGCAAAATTAAATATAACTGTCTTTTTACAGTACAAAGATGACATTATTAAGGACTAATACTAATTTTTGACAGCAGTAGTATTAACCTTTAATAATGTCATCTTTGAATGTACTTGTACACGAATTAAAAAGCTCTACCTTATTTCATAAAAGAAAATATCACTTGTTAAGCTAATGTGCGTTGTGTTTTCATACTGACGAACATAAACTGCTATTTTTTTAATTTAATTATCCTAAAATGAGATGTTTAATTAAACGCATGTTATCACTAAATATAAGACTTGTAATATTAAGAAATATATATTTGCTAAATGGGATAAGTGATCTTGACTTTCGCTTCCTGTGGCCTAAAAGTGGTTCCCCAGATAAAAAACAAAATAGAGGGTTCAATTCATGGCACATTTCCTTTAACATGATTTTCGATCTATAGGCTGGAAAACATTAGTTTCATTTTTTAAAAATCAGGTGGCTTCACACTCACGTGTACCCACTAAATATAAGATTATGTAGTAATAATACATAACGGTAAATTTAAGCGTGGCTAGCCAATCCCTGCTCAGGAACATTTTGTTCAACACAATACTCGTTCAACACGGGAATGGTTTATACGGCAACTATGCTGAGCGGAGCTAGTTACAATTTTCTAGGAGAAAGGGCATAATCTGTCCTGATCAGCAGTTTGAGCAAGGCCAGTACGCTCAAACCCACGGTCACAGTGACTTGGAGACATAACGCTAGCACAATCATCGACGGCTTCCGAACAGTTCTGTCGACTAAATTTAACTCACAAGGTTAACCCATGGAATGGTTTTCTGGCACTTTCCAAGAGTACCGCACACTGGGATTGCCTCTACAAACATTTAACATCAAAACCCGGGTTCCATGGCCGGAAAGCGAACTCTCTCACCACTTGATCACGCACCCATGCGTATATATATATATATATATATATATATATATATACATAATTATTTATTTTATAATTTTATTTTATTTATAATTTTTGTATAATTTTTAAATAAATTTCAATAACCAACAATTACTTTTATATATATATATATATATATATATATATATATATATATATATATATATATATATATATTCCATTATACGGAATAAATTTCAATAACCAACAATTACTTTTTTATATATATATATATATATATATATATATATATATATATATATATTCCACGTATACGGAATAAATTTCAATAACCAATAATTAATTTATATATTATATATATATATATATATATATATATATATATATATATATATATATATATAAATTAGAACTATGGACATTAATAGCTAAACTAAGTATAAGGATAAAGGACACTTTCGCGTAAGACGTGATATCCTAAATAATAACAGTATTCTCATAGAATAATGTATAATATAATCTGATGAAACATTAACATGATATTTCAAAAAGGCGCAAAGGTATTAATATTGAAACAAGCACTGTAATATAGTTTCCAGTCATCAATATACAATATCCATCAACTACTTTGATTAGCTTATAAATTTGTTTCTTAATTAATGAACTGTTGCGAATATATCATATGCCCAATAAATTATCATTTTAGTTAATCATATCGAATGTGATAAATTTGATTAGCTCTGATTAATTAAGAACATAAGGCAACCATAAAATATAATTAGCATTTCTCACATGCAAAGCAGAAGCAATGTAAAAATTCTTAGCAGGGAAAATATTTTACCTTTTTTTCATTTGGCAAAAGGAAAAACAAAAACGTTACACAAATTCCTTTCGTTTATATAAGTTCAAATTCTTGCTTAATCAGTTGAGTTCATTTTCACCAAAATTCCTTTTTCCTTTATTTTCTTTAAAACTTCTTTGTTGCTCAGATGTTCCGTATTTGGTTTTGTTCACCATTCTTCTGACACATCCTTTTTGCCTCAATATTCCTCTTTATCTGTGAGATAAGGCATGAACCTATGTCTTCATCTTAGTTTTTTTTTTTATAGCAGCATAGTTTAGATATGAGTCTAGGAGAAAGTTATCTTTAGATTTAAAACCTTGAAGACGGAATCGAGAGACCACGCCACAATCATGGGGCATCATGAAAATTGACAGAAATTAAAAAATAAACTATCTATGAATCAAGAACTTCTTGAAGGGACAGAGTATAAAAAATGTAATGATCTGCTAGACTAGTTCGCTAATACAAAAATTCATGACCCTCAAAAGTTAATCGAATATATTTTATTTGAACCAAATTTTCCGGAGCTGATATAAAAATTCGATCGATAATGGTAATATTAGACGTTTCCTTATAAAGAAAAATTGGCCATTCATTGATCGAACAGGCGGTTCCACTTTCGTTTGAAATTTATAAAATCTTTCTATTGAATTAATTTTTCGGAAAAATAAGTTTCTCAATAATATTAACCTATTAACTGCCAAATTTTTTTAATGCGCATTTTACCATTGTTATAGAAACTAGAACATCAAATATATATATGTATAAAACATAAAAAAATAATATTGATTAGAAATAATAAAAAAAATACTTTTCAAAATATTAATTATTTTTCTACTCGTGAAATGTAAAAATACGACAAAAAGTGTCTTACAGGCTAAATGTTGTAAAATCTACCTCTGCAAATGCAATGTATGTAAGCAATACAATGTAAATACAAGGAATAACATGTAGTGAGTTTAATTTTAACAGATCCCTAAATGGGGCTCATGGCAGGTAATGAGTTAACTGTTATTACTCTTTCCAGTATTAATGGAGTTTTCCTTCCTAACGTTGAAGAAGTGTGATATGTCAACATCTTGAATATGGAATTATTTTCTCTTCGAGTTCAATGTGCTGCCCATTTTATTTGTTGTTATTGAAATTGTGCTGTGGCTTCTGTTATTTGGCACAGTTCTTTATGATTCAATATCACCAGATCCCAATAATCGAAGAAGGAGGACCCCACTAAGACCTACAGGCTTCGTTCGTTGGAAGCCATTTTTAATCGTTGATCTGAGAAGGCGGCTGTGTACATTCTGAAAGTTTGGATAATTTTGAACGAGTTTAGTGCTATGTATGGTACCTATATGAAAGTGTCAGTATGAAGAGGCTAACCACAATATCGATAGACTGAATGAATTGCAACGGATAAACATAAATTACTTTTCTTGGATTTAAATCCGTGTGTTTATCACATGGATTCAAATGACTTTTTTAATGTACATGTACATGTGCGTATATGAATTTATTCTGGTGTACAGAAGTCCTTCTTTACATGGTAAATATCTAAATATCGAGGTATGAAGTAATTTGGATATGTTTGTATTGTCATTAGATATACAATTTAACCCGTGGCAGCGAGCCGGGGTGAAATTAAGCTATGAACAAAGGCTCGCACATCATATCTTAGTACATATGTGCATATCCCAACGTTTATTATATATCATTACGTTGAGAAAATTTGCATAATATACATACACACACATATACATGAATTCATACACATACTCTCTTCTATACTGTGAGTCCTTTCACGACTTGCGCAGTCATGGCTCTCCACAACTTCTTCATCTTTTTAGCTCTTAGTAAGTTTTTTTTTTCACCGTTCCTCCTAGTCGTCGTTCTGCCATCCATTTGCACAAGCTAGTTGTAATCCTTGTCTTCAATATGCCCTGCGAGTGTCCAAGAAATCTCAATTGTCTCTTTTTGATTCTTTTGTTTCCATTTTCCTGAAGACTTCCTCATTACTCACATGCTCAATCCATAGTATTCTTAGTATCCTTCTGTAAAAAAAAGACGTTATCTGTTGAGGCAACTCTTCTTCATATATGAAGAGCTAGTCTAATATTCACTGCTATATTAGGAGAACCATCGTTTCTAGGACTTTTGACCTCGAAAGGTAATGACCAGCTAAGATAAGCCTTGTAAGTAAGTTTTGACCATGACCCGATTGGAAAGGTTCACGTTCCCCTACGTTAAAAAAAAAATTATCTTGTCAGTGTATAGTGAGAGGTGAACCGAAATTATACTGTGTCTGCGTATGCATGAAACTTTGCTGAAAATTTCTCGGACTATTCCACTCGCCGAAATCTGACAAAATGTCCAGTCGTCAGAATTATTTTGCCTTCATTCTTCTTCAGAACCTCTTCATGTGTACTGACTCAGAACATTCTGGTAACAAAGAAAAAAATATGAAGTGAACACAATTGTATTTTAACGTAATAATATTTGAACTTGTTATATTTAAGTATATTTTCAGCTTTTCCGAATGATATTCACCTACATTACAGCTACTACACAACATTCTCCAATTCAATATAGTAATTGTATATATTAAGAAAACTCACGCAGAAAGAAAACTAAATTAACGCTTAAACACTGAATGTTGCTATATTTTTACTTAAACAATTTTGTTTTAGGGTTCTTCAACATTTGGTTTGTAGACTATTCATTGAATATTCTAAAAAAACAATTGGTGAAAGTAAGGAATACATGCAATAAGTACTGACAGAAAATTACAATTATATTTGCAACCATTTCTACGCTTAATTTACTTTGATGCAAAATAAATGAGATAAGCCTGGAGTAGGATAATTGTGTAGGTTCAGTCTTCTAAATAAGATGAGCTTGCTTAAAATGAAAGTCTGAATCTTAATTCATGCCCTTTGCTTGGATCTCGACGTCGCTATATAATAATTTCGATCAATAATTCAACAGCCTTTTACAGTCTTTAATGCGGGATTTTCACCGTATACCACAAGATCAATGTTATTAATGAAGAAACGTTAAGATAAGTGCATTGACAAATAAATGCATACTTTTCATTAGGATACTGATACATTTGTAATTGGCCGATATGTCTTCTATGTGAAAACTTCTCGACTTTTATGGTGTACATTAGATTCCCTAATCTATTGATTACTGTGCCAGGCTCCCAGTAAGACATATTGTTTCTAAACATTTTAAAATAAACCCGTTATCTTGTTTGAATGATCTCTTTGGTACAATCGGTGTATACTGATTTTTGTTCTTGTTTGGCAATAATTTGTCAAACACCGACCTTATTCTCCGGACAAACATCAATTCCGCTGGTGAAAGACCCGTTCACGTTAGGTGTTATTCTGTACACTTGGAGGAATTGTTGCATCGCTTTTATCGTCCGTACATCCTCACCTTTTTTAATGCTCTTTTTAGTGTGTCGACGAATCTTTCCGCTTGTCCGTTCGACCTATCTTAATATGTTTTACTTGGTATGTCTCACAAAATTCTTTAAAGTCACTGGAGGTAAATTGTGTGCCGTTATCGCTTACCAAACAATCCGCGACGCCAAATCTCGCGAATAGTTCGTGTAAACAGTTTATGGTGTTTTCTGTCGTCGGGTGTTTAAATCTGACAATCTCTGGCCATTTACTGAAACTATCTACTGTTATTAAATAATAGGGTCCTGCGTAATCCACGTGTATTCTGGACCACGGACTGTCAGCTTTAGGCCATGGCCTTTGTATAGAGAGTGGTCCTTTCGCCGCAGCAGCACAACCTTTACAACTTTCCACCATTTGCGTGATATCATCGTCCATGTTCGGCCAGTAGACAAAACTTTTCATAAGTGATTTCATCTGTTTTTTTCCTGGATGTCCTAAGTGAAAATCTTTTAAGATCCTTCTTCGTAGTGACTTCGGTATTACTACTCTCTCGTTATACAATAATATGTTGTCACAGATTGAGAAACTGTCTGCTAAATTCTTCACTTTCTCTTCTATTTTTTTCTTGGTATCCTGAAAAAACTCGCCTCTTTCTGCTTCTCGTCTTATCTCTAGCAGCGTTACAGGTAGTTCCTTTATTGTATTGCATAGTGCCTTACTGATTTCGTCTTCAGCTTGTAATGCTGCAATTACCGACTCTTCTAACGGTTCGCTTTTCGCAGGTATTAATCATGATAGTCCGTCAGCGTGTCCGATTTTCTTTGATGGTAAGAATTCCAGTTTAAAATTATAGTTTAGTAACACAGTTCCCCATCTTAAAAGTCTGTTCGCTGTATAGACTGGTTGACCTTTTTTTGAACCAAAAATCGTAAGAAGTGGTTTGTGGTCCCATAAATATATCTGTGAAAACGAGTTACTGCAAAAATTATGCCTAATGCCTCCTTTTCGATCTGTGAATAGTTTCTCTCCGCCGGTAATAAAGATCTAGATGCGTGTGCAACGGGTTTGTTTGTACCGTTCCGCATCTTGTGTAAAATACACGCATCTACCCCATGTGAGCTCGCGTCACTTGCAATAATGATTTCGGGATCGAAATGTGTCAATGTTAACTCTGAAGTTAATTTTTGTATTATTTCCTTAAATGCTTTTTTTACAGTCCTCTGTTCAATTCCAATTATGCTCCTTTTTTAGTAACTCATTTAGTGGAGCCCTCAGTTTATGCATATTATCAATTAATTCGCCATAGTAGTTAGCTAGGCCCAGGAAACTTTGTAGTTCTGCAATATTTTTTTGGTTCCGGCATATTTTTAATTGCTGATGCCCTCTCTGGGTCCGGTTTCCTGCCATTTTCATTTATTATCTGACCTAAATGTTTAATTTCATTTAGGAAAAAAAAATCACACTTTTCTCCTTTTACTTTGAAGCCGAAGTCCTGAAGTCTTCTAAAAACTTCTTTTGTGCTCTTCAACATTGTCGCTCTTAATTAAAATATCATCCAGATAAGCGGTCGCGAAATTCTGGCCCGTGAGCATTGTGTCCATCGTTTGCTGAAAAATTGCAGGTGCAACTTTTACTCCGAATGGTAGTCTGTTGAATTTGTACAACCCTTTGTGCGTATTAATGCAGAGGATTTTCGTACTCTCTTCTTGTACTGGAATTTGTAGATAAGCCTCACTAAGATCTATTTTTTGAAAATATCTTACCGCCGTTGAGCTTTGTAAATATCTCCTCTGGGCTCGGTAGTGGGTAATGGTGGTCTTTTATTGCTTTGTTGAGTCCCGTCGAAAAATCTGCGCATACGCGAATTTCTCCTGACTTCTTTTTTTTACATAAACCACCGGCGCTGCCCACTCACTAAACTCTGTTTTTGATAGAATCCCAGTTTGTTGAAGTCTCTCCAATTCTTTTTGTCTATTTTTTCTATAGTAGCGAACGGTACATTTCGCTTCTTTTTAAAAATTGGTTGGACGTTTTCTTTTAATTCTATTTTGGCCTGAAATTTGTTGCATCGTCCCAACCCGCTTGAAAATACCTCAGGAAATTGATTATATAATTCCTCCTTCAATTCTATAGTATCTGATGGTTCAACCTCTAACTTTTTGCAAAACGAGTTGATAGGTAGGTCCCAAACGTTGAACTTCTGCATCCAGTCGATACCTACTAAATTTTCAGTATCTTTCATGACGTATATCTTAAGTTTTTTTTTGTTTTGCCGTGAAATTTAACATACACGATTATTTCTCCCTCAAATTTTATTCGTCTGCCTGTAACCGACTTGGCAATTTTTTAAGTGTGTAACATGGTAGGTCAGTTGAGTTTTTTCCATGTCTGTAAGTTGATTATCGTGAGGTCGGAACCCGAATCCACTTGTAATTTAATCTTTTTATTTAAAATTTCCAGTTCCGCATATTTCCTTACATTGGTGTTGTCATCGGTATTCATCCTTGTAGCTCTTATTCTATTAGTATCTTTTCTATTTCTACATTGGGATGCCTTGCCCTTTTTTCCACATTCAAGACAGTTTTTATATCTGAAGCGGCAATCCTTGTTCCAATGTAATCCTCCACATCGATAACATGCTGATGGAGGGGGCTTATATTTGTTTCGATATTCGTCATAATTTGTCCTGTATGTAGTACTTTTTCTCTTATCATAAAATTTTCTTTTTCTTTCCGAGGAGGGTGAGAATCTTTTTTCATTGTCGTAAAATTTTAGTTTTCTTTCCGGGGAGGGTGAAGAACGTAGACTTTTGTTTAACTTACGTATATGAGAAACAGCTGATTGCGTCTTTCTTTATGCTTAAACATCTCTGGCAATCTTCCGATAATTGCTGTAATGTTAGACCCGGTTCATTTTGTAATTTTGCAAGCATTCTTCTACGCATTTCGCTATCTTTTGTAGAAACTAGCCCTTGAACAAAGATGAGGCATTTGAAATTGTCCGGGTTTAATTCCGCTAGTTTGAAGTCGTCACAATGTTTATTTACGATTGCGGCAAACGTGGAATAATCCTCATTATTGCTCTTTACCAGGTTAAGGCATTTCCACCTCATATGGAAGAGTGATGTTTTGGGGCTGAAGAGCTCTTTAAGACATGTCACTGCTTCGTCAAATGTTAATTCGTTCGTCTTTTTTGGCAAGATATAATCCACGAACTTTGTATATTCTTCAGTTACTAATTTTCTAAGCAATAGACGTAGCTTTTTTGCTTCTGTCCAATTAGAATTGGGAATATTTTTCTTTTGTTGATTTTTTGTTTTAAGCGTGTGTTCGAATCTTCGTCGCCAAGTTGTTGTGGATTTCGAGATGAATTCGACTCCAAGGAATGACAAACGCAATAATTAAATATAAGAAATAAAATATATTTACACAATCATACAAAGAGTAATACTGTTAGTAAATTCAGAGACGAGGTTAGTAGCAAATACAGATAGATATATAAAGTCTCGAAGTAGGACTTCCTTAGAGTCTACGTGCTTGTAACTGACTTCTACAAGAGGTTACCTTACTATCTCCGTTCGTATATATATATATATATATATATTTTCTCTCTCTCTCTCTCTCTGGGTATTTAAAGGCAGCACTCCAAGTAATACTCGTAGAGTCCACTTATATGAAAAGGGGAGGACCCCATAACAATTAATAACATTGATCTTGTGGTATACGGTGAAAATCTCGCATTAAAGACTGTAAAAGGCTGTTGAATTATTGATCGAAATTATTATATAGCGACGTCGAGATCCAAGCAAAGGGCATGAATTAAGATTCAGACTTTCATTTTAAGCAAGCTCATCTTATTTAGAAGACTGAACCTACACAATTATCCTACTCCAGGCTTATCTCATTTATTTTGCATCAAAGTAAATTAAGCGTAGAAATGGTTGCAAATATAATTGTAATTTTCTGTCAGTACTTATTGCATGTATTTCTTACTTTCACCAATTGTCTTTTTTTAGAATATTCAATGAATAGTCTACAAACCAAATGTTGAAGAACCCTAAAACAAAATTGTTTAAGTAAAAATATAGCAACATTCAGTGTTTAAGCGTCAATTTAGTTTTCTTTTTGCATGAGTTTTCTTAATATATACAATTACTATATTGAATTGGAGAATGTTGTGTAGTAGCTGTAATGTAGGTGAACATTATTCGGAAAAGCTGAAAATATACTTAAATATAACAAGTTCAAATATTGTTATGTTAAAATACGACACACATTCCTTTGACATCAGTTCTCTTACTGCTTTTTAGAATTCAAGCTGCCACTCTTAATAACACGAATACCAAAAATCAGTGACCATTTTGGTTCATATCGTCTTATTTCTTATTGTGGAGATCTCGAAACGACACAGAACAGAAGACAGCATTATAAAAACTGCATCCGAATCCACAATTATTTCCGCCCAATAACCCCGAGAATAATTCGAAACGTAAGTTACCGGCCACCAAAATAACCTTTAGAACAATACAAATGACTACGCACAAGGCCTCACTGACATTTATATATAAATAGTCGAACAAAAACACAAAGCATATGGCTTGACGATTGCGTATAAGCATGAAACAGACTGTTGCCACTGGATGATGACTTCAATGTCCACTTATATATATATATATATATATATATATATATATGTGTGTGTGTGTGTGTGTGTGTGTTTGTATAAAAATTGAATCTTTTGCGTGAGTGTTAGATTATTTCTGTTTAAGCTTATCTTTCCTTAGTTTTATATTAAGAGTGTAACTTATGCTCACCATGAATTAAAATGTTATGTGCAAGAGAGAATCAAGAAGAAAAATAGTCGAATTCTGAAGATGAATTTGCCAGCTCCAAAAATAGACAAGAAAACCGTAACCCAATAATAATAATAATAATAATAATAATAATAATAATAATAATAAATGATTAGGATAAGGATGATGATTATGATGATTGGTTTTAAAACCAATGACTTTAAATTTGGTGCAGTCAATTAAAGCTTTTTCCATGTTTCTTGGTTGTCTTGTTTTAATGTTTCTAAAAGAACACAAAATTAGATACATTGCGCTATCACGAATAGAAATCATTGGTTTACATTTAAAAATATAAGAGGAATAATAAAGAAGAAAATAAAAATGCTGACTGCTGAATTGCATAACTGCAAGTTTGAACACGAAGAGCTAAAAACTAGAGAAGAAAATAGATGGTTTCTTTTTTTCATGTTTCTCTCTTTTACAACATTATTATTTTTATTCGATTTTATTTTCTCTTAAAATAATTTTGTCAGTAAATCGTCATATTTTTACGCCATTCTCATATTTTTTTTTATTCTTGTCTGTGCTAGGTTTTTTTTTTTTAACTTCATTTACGTCCTTAATTCAGCTGATTCAGCCCGAAATCCGAATTTATGACTATAGTTTTCATTTTTCTTTTGCTGTGAAGTTAAATTTATTTAAGATATTTTCATTTTTATATATACTTCATCGCATTTATTATTAATGTGGGATTAATGTTTCTTTAATCTTAATATCACTTGCTTCTTATCGCACTATTTCAGAGTGTGATTCTGCAACCTCAATTAAACAGCACGAATCGAAAATCAAAATAAACTTTCAACAAGACTGGAAATAGCTTCCATTTTTTCCTCGGAGATCTTGTTTTCTCAACGACAGCTGCCATACCAATTAGGGTATCGTAACTACCGTTGACAGAAAGTAAAGTCTAACAACGTAACTTTATTTATTTTCACCGAACATTATAATTTTTATATTTATTTACATACACGCGTAGTATTACTAGTAATATTATCTTGAATTTTATTACTAAATGAAATAATATTATTTTCTTACTATTTCTTCCCTCTTAACTTTAGTTGATTTTTTTTCTGTTCATGGATATACACATTTGCGACCCGCAATTTGCCACAGTTCATGAGCAAACGTTCTACGCACAGCGGATGGACGAGTTCATATTTCAATAATAAGTGTACAGAAAATTATTCAGTCTTTATACACAATTGCTAAGACCGTTGTCCATCTTCAAAAGAAGTTCGGGAACTTCTAAAGAAATATCTAAATATTGGACATTAAGAATTCAGACAGAAGTGTTGATTTTAAGACTACCGCCCGCATTCCAGAATCCAACTAGTTCATTACGCATTATTCCAGCTCAAACGTAACTATTCGGCCTCCTTGCTCACGTCTTAACCAAACCGGCTTAAATTAATCCTTCAGATATCATACATTTCCCCAAGTATCGAGCTATTAAGCTACCCGCTTAGTCATCTATGAATAGTACTTCCTGAAAATTAAGTTTCATTTACTCTCTGGTCCAATTAACAGATTTAAAAAAAAGATGGTTGGACTTCAAAAACGGTATTCGGCTGCAGAACGTTTTAGGCATATTTGGATTCCCAGGGTTTTCTAATAATGCGTTACTATACATAGACAGGTGACTGTATATCTCAATTTTCAATTGAGTTTCCATTCAGAGAAAGTCAATGATTTACCTATTTTCTTTTGTCATGTTGCATTTTGCATACAGCTGGGTTTTGTAATAAATTAACTGATCTCAGGATTAGACCTTGCAAGGAATTTAGCAATTCATAATGTTTAGAAACAAAAACGATGCTTATAATTAGAATCAGATAGAGACAGTTGAAATTTCTGGAACACATAGTAGAAAGAAGGCTTGGAGAATCTGACATTCACAATATATATTGAAGGCAAGAGGTAACAAAGAGTAACCTACCTAATGTGCTTGTGTAAGCAGATTGCAGAACAGGGATATGGGGGATGATGCAAAGCAGACCTTACTAAGCACTAGAAAAATAGGAAGTTATGGAGAGTCATGATCTCCCACTCCGTGAAGGGACATGTCATGTAGAAGAAGGATGTTGTTTCATAAGCACTTAAAAAAATATTTGCCACCGTTGAAGCCTATTTTACAGAGACTATCGCATAAAAATTGCAACGATAATAATGAAGCGATATCATTAGTTGCAATGTATTTATTGTTGCGTAGAGCAACGTATTATTGGACACAGTTGCGCATGTAGGTATTGATAAACTTTCATGCAATCAATAAGAAAATATATGAAGAAAATGCAACTTGCATAAAATGTTGGAACGTATTGTAAGCTTAATTTAGTCTGGTATGCAAACATAAATACTGGGTATTCATTACGAATTGAATTCCCTACGGTAGGAATGGTGCGTGAGAGTAGCTTGCTCTACAATACTTGAAAGTGAAGCGTCCACCATTATTTATTCATGAATATTTAATATTCTGACGTGTAAAACATTATCAACGAAATTACTTAATTTTCATCATGCTAAATAGAGATGCGTGAGTAATGAGCTCTTCAAATATGACATGCAGAATTCGCTTTTTGATAGTTTTTTGAAATCACCGATTTTAAAGGAAAAAAAGTTTGCGACTATGCGAAAGCTGTCAGACTGTTATTGAAAGAAAAAAGTTTAGAAAAGGAAAGGCAAAAAATAATTTGATTACAAACCAACCAATAGTAGCCTCCTAAAAAATTGGTATAAAAATGTTCATAACGTAAAAAGATGAAAAGCAGAATGTCTTTGGCGGCTGTCGGTATTCTTGTTCGAAGACTTTCTTTGTTTCAATGTCTCTTCTTTTTCTGCCATAAACAAATGATAGCATAAACATAGAAATAAACTTGTTTTTCGTCAAATGCAACCACAACTAGCGATCATCTTTCTCTCACTCCTCTATCTACTGAAATTATAATGCCATTCGATTGGATGTATTGATTTACTTGAACCACACAAAGTGAAACAACTATCTATATTTGTTGGTGCCAAGATCGAACTCCTAATCAATGATTTGCATTACCCGCTCACAAACAGAAACCAATCACAAGTGATCTCTTGTGTATGTAATAGAAAAACGACGTACTTCCTGGACAAGCGATTATGACTACAGAATCTGTGAACTAGAGTTCTAGATCTCTTCAAAACACCTCATGTTCCATCTGCAAGAATTCCTTAATGTTTCTACGAATTTATGATTTCTAACATCTATCATTCGTAAATTCCTCTATAATTTATCATTCGTAAATTCCCCTATAATTTATCATTCGTAAGTTCCCCTATAATTTTATTCCGCAATGTTTGAAGCGAATCATATATTCGTCTGCATAAATGTGATAATTTGTGGCCGTTTACTTTTTCATAATTTCCGGAAAGTATATGAAACGCAGCAGATGACATAACACATCAATTGTCTGAGGACGCATTTCAAAATACTGTTGATATATACATATACATAAAATACAGCTTGAATACCGCCGAGATATAAATGGAAGGTCATAATTAAAACCATTTTTGATAATGGAACTATGGAATAATGGCTTATTAATTTTAACCCCTCCGAAACGAAACTCCTCCTTTTTAAATGCTCTCAAAGAAATGTTTTTTTTTTTTTTTTTTTTTTTTTTTTTACATTCCATCAACCTCCCAGAGACCAACTCACTGTGACTATTTGGTCGCATGACTTCGTCTGACATGAAGTGGAACGATTATAGAACCAATTTTTAAGTCTGCAGCTAGGAAAAAGGGTCTAGGACTATGTCGTAGTAGATAATCTTTCTCGCCAGAATATATCTTGCACATTTATAAGTCTACCGTGTATCGAATAATTACCACATCTCAACTGGTGCTTCAGCTATATATCCAGAGATTCTTGACGAAATCTAAAGAAGAATTCCCAACATTATCTATCCTGATATGGCATCTAGACTTCAGTCACTTTCCCATCGCCGTAACGTAGATTTACAGTGCCTTTGCTATGAATATTTTAACGGTAATTTTTCTGATGAGATTTCTACTTTATTATCTCGATTTCAAGAATTTAAGCGCAGTACTAGATTGGCGGATAGGTCTCATAATTTCGCCGCTGAAATTGTTAGTGCTAAACATAAGTTCTATGCTAATAGTTTATTCTGCCGCACTTGTCGCTTCTGGAACTCTCATCTCGCTTCCTACTTTACTATCAACTCCGATTTTCGAAATTTTAATGAAATGTCAATAGTCATCTTGAGTCCTGTTCTTAATTGTCTTTTCAGTTTCTCACACTCTACATAAACCCTTGCTTTTATCGTCGCCTTGTTTCGGTGAAATGATTAAAACAATCCATAAGTGTTACTAATCTTTCATTTTTCAGTTAATTCTTTTATTGAAATTTTTGTAATTAATTATTCATTTTGAAATCATATTAAAATTTCAACGAGATTTCTTAAAAAAAAAATTCATAATCACTCGAGGGACGTTCGGAAAATAATGAATATTTATTTCCAAGGAAGCGACAGCAGATACAGGAAGAACAATAACACAATTGGACAGAGCATGTTGATTATTAAAAACATTATTTTTCCACAAAGTCACCATAATTGGCTAAGTATTTTTCCGCAGGGATGAAAGCCATGTTTAGGTCCCACCAAAAGAATACAGATGTTTTCAGCAATACAGAAACTTTTACATATGCAGTGTGTACCAAATTGTTTAAAAGCTGTTCAGGTTTTACAAGACATTTGAGGGCAGACAAAAACCGACCTCCCGTACAGCCGGGACATCAAAGGAATCAGACAGAGATAGTGTGTCCGTTGCTGGCCTCAAAAGTCACCGTCGAGCTCACAGACGACACCCCATTTACCATTAAGGCAATGACTTTTTGTTAGCAATAGTCATACACGTCTTACGAATGAATACTCATCATATATATATATATATATATATATATATATATATATATATATATATATATATATATATATATATCGCAGACAGTACAGTACTGTTTCGCTGTATCACCGCTCCTCAGTGTGACTAGACAACCGAATGCCTCAAGCTCGGATCGAAACCCAACAGATTTGGTGTCAGTCAGAGATTCTACGAAGTATAGGATTGGTGTATACGGAATAAATTTCAATAACCAAAAATACTATTCTTAAAAGCGTGCTCAATACAGAGTAGAGCAAATATAATTTATTCGAAAATTATAACATAAATATGTTATAAAATCACTACAAAAATAGCCATTTTGTTTCAACACTTCTGGTGTCTTATCAAGTGATCACTTGATACAACTACCGAATGTTTAGCCACACGGATGAGTATATGAATGGCCATATTGATAAAAAGCTCTCGTCTATTCGATCGATCACTATTGAGAAAAAAAAAATAATTCCAAAACAGTGGACGTCACTGCTATTAATGCACAGCTCTTCATTAACGAATCGAGCACTGTTTACTCGTGGCGTTTGTTTACATGCGTAAACAACACGTTAGAATTTCCCTTTCTCTGTACCGTGTGCCGATAGCTTAGGAGTAGGATTCCGACTGATACCAAATAGGCAGGGTTTCGATCCCGGCTTGAAGGAACTGGATTTCTAGTCACACTGATGAACTGTGATAAAGCGAAACAGGCCTGTATGTGGATGACCATATTAATAATAATAATAATAATATATATTTCATACTGCTAAAAAATTTTTATATTACCATTTTTCGTAATATATATTTTCTTTCATTCCGTTTTTGCAATATTTTAGGTTATTTTATGATTTTTTTGTCTATAATCATAGATATCTTTCTACATATTTTTCTCCATTCATTTCTTCTTTCTGTCAATCTTTTGTATTTTATACTTTTCCTTATCTATCTATCTATCTATCTATCTATCTATCTATCTATCTATCTATCTATCTATCTATACATACATACATATTTTGTGACGCGTTTCGTCCTTCAGGACTTCATCAGAATAAATTTGTTATTCTGGTAGGACTACGCATACGCACGTCAGAGGGATGCTGGAGATTTTAGGAATTTTTTTTATTTACTGAATTCATATTTTTGTATCTTGCAGAATTCATATATATATATATATATATATATATATATATATATATATATATATATATATATATATGTCTTCATTTATTCATTTTTAAATGTTTTATTAGATTTCTCTGATTTAACCCAATGTTTCAACTTCTCACCCGAAAGAGAACACTGCTTTTGATAACAAACAAACTGACAAAACCAGATCGGACGAAGAGAAGAAATCAATCGACAAACTGACAGCTAGACAAACCAATCGACAACGATAAAAAAATAATATTTGCGAGAGAGGGAACAAAAAAAAACCCCCAAAAACCAAAAAAAAAAACCCCAAAAAAAACCAAATAGAATGTGAAAATGAATCCAAAGCTAAGAGTAGATTAAGACGTATTTTTAAAAATACATTCCTTCTTTCCTCTTTCTCATTCTCTTCCATATTGCTATCTTACATACTGCTCTCTTAAATACATACACTTAAAGTAAATGCAATAATTCTATCCTTGTTACAAGATTAACTTAGCGTGTTAAAAATCATTTAAGAAAATGTTCAAGGGATCAAAAAATGAAAAATAATTTGAAATTTATATTTATCAAAACCGTGGCTTCATTGCCTAATTATGAAGAAATTTATCACATCAATCAGTTGACGTGGTCTCATTTGCATATCTCGGGTCGGAAACAAAGGTCATGTCATTTTCAATCTCTCCGGGTTGATATCTGATAAATGAAATGTCAACTTCCTGTAAACAGTTAAAACATTTTAACATGAATTGTGCCATGGGACATTTGTTGAGTGAATTGCTACCTGATTTATTTTAGGCAACATTGGACAAACACATACATATACAAACATATAAAGATGTAAATATATATATATATGTGTGTGTGTGTTTGTGTGTGTGCGTCTGTGAGTGTTTCTGCGTATGTGTATGAATAAAAGAAATAACAAAAAGTAAAACTTTTATGCCCATGCGTTTCGTTCCTTCAGTAACTTCATTTATTTATATATATATATATATATATATATATATATATATATATATATATATATGTGTGTGTGTGTGTGTGTATGCATATATATAATACAAATTTTACATATATAAACGTTTATATATATTACTCTAAAATCCCCACAAAATTTTTCATATATATATATATATATATATATATATATATATATATATATATATATATTAAAAGATTATTGGTAATGACCATACTTCTAAATATTATTTAATAAACAAAAAAAGGAATAAAGTTAAGTAATCTTTTTATATAATAATATAATGTTATATATTTTTAATATTATTTTAATATTTTTAATATTGAGCAGCATATTAAAAATCATACGCTGTTTATTACATTTTAGATCTTATATATATATATATATATATATATATATATAGTGGATACCCATATTTGAGTAGAGGCCGCGTTTATTTATTAAACAGTATCAGAAGACAAAAATTGATTAAGGTTGCATTAAAACTTTTGAAGATCGTAAATGACAGGAATTCAAGAAGCTGGAACATAGTTTTGCATTCAAGAAGTCTGAGAAAAGAAGCTATTAGAATAGAATTTCACAGGAAAAGAAAAGAGCACATAAGTATTATATGATATCTGTCCTGCTATATGGCAGTGAATGCAGGACAATCTCCTCAAAGATGAAGAAGAGACTTGAAGCAAGAGGAATATCGTTCTACAGAAGGATGCTGAGGTACCATGGACCGAATATGTGAGCAATGTCGAAGTTTCAAAGAAAATGGAAATAAAAAGGAAACTTATAGTTAAAATCAGGAAGAGACAGTTAAAATTTCTAGGACACATAATGTGGAAAGTGGGCTTGGAAAATCTGATACTCTCAGCACAGACTGAAAGCAAGTGGGACAGAGGAAAACGAAATACTTAGTGAGCTTGACTAAATGGATGGCGGAACAGGGCTTGGGAGAAATAAGACAAAATTTATTAAGAGCTACAAAGGACATGAAATTGTGGAGAGTTATGACCACCTACGCCCTTACAGGACACAGCTCATGAAGAAGAATAGAATTAAAAAAAAATCGGTCTCACTCCAAGTAAGACAGAAAAAACCCCACTAAGACACAAGGGGTTACTGGGGCTGTAAGAATTAGAAACAGAAACATTAATAATGAGCGGGAAGAGAAAAGAGTAATCAGGAGGATAGTAGATAGCGATTGACATTGCATTAAATTTTTTGCAGATTAAAGTTGGCTGGAAAGCATGGAACCGGAAGGGATTTCCATCATCAATAAGTGCAAGAAAAGAAACTGTTAGTATATAATTTATGGTTACATTTAGCCAGCTTAACTGTAAATTGATGAGATCATAACGCTATTCTAGTACTTCACTTTAATTCAAAAAGTCTAGATACTATAGTGTAGAGCTCATTCAAACAATTACCATAAAATGATTTATAGGAAAGAGATAGAGGGGCAACCTTACATCGGTGGGAAAGTGACTGAAGCTGAACCGCCAGATGAGGACCGATATTATTGCTGACTTTTCATTGGTTATTCACAAGGAGCTCAAAGTAAATTGCAGGGACACCGGATTATTCGTTTACACAAATTTCAACAAAATGATTATAATAACCTAAAAGACTTTTTTATTTTAAAAAAAAAGATAATGTTATTTATACATAAATCTGCTGACCATTCCTGCTAACATTTCACTCCTGCTATTCTCGACCAGCATAATTCTATTGTAAAAATGAAATATGCAGACTGTTGGCGTCTTGATGTCGTAATTATTCTATTTGCACATATTAAACGCGTCAATATGTTCCCAGTAAGATTTGCTCTAATTATATGTTTTCTTTATTTAAACGGTTATTTTCAGGTGACTGTTATTCGTAGGTTAGAAGGCGACTACTTACCCAAGAAAAAAAGAAACTATATCGGTGATTATAAACATAAATATATCACTAAATATTATAACACACACACATACACACACAAACACACACACAGGAAACAGACGCACACACACACACATACATATATAGGAGGCACGGTGGGGTAATGGATATCGGCTTGGACTGTGGAATCGCAGAACCAAGTTCGAATCCAGGTTGAATCCATTACATTCACTTACGTGCTAATACCCTTGGGAAAGGTGTGAATCCTATTCTTCTCCAGCTGTGGGTTAAATAGCAGGACAGACTGGGTTCTATAGCCATGGATGGCAACTGGTCTAGGAGAAGGACAAATCTGAATTCAAAACCTTAAAATCTCTGTATTCGGCCCTTCAAAAAGTGTGGATGGTCCTGCACGAAACCTTCACCACTATAATCAAATCTCATGTGCTGTTGTCGGGCTGTCGGTTTCCTAGGAACTGATCTGCTTGACCCTCATACCTCGAACCCGACGGGAGAATCTATATCTATCTATCTATATATATATACATATATATACACACACATGGTGTCCAACAAATGAGATATCATTTCGCAGTCCAATAAATTTGTCACTTCTTGTTGAAAAATGTATAGAAACGGATCAGGATTTAATATTTTATTTTTGTTGTCTCAATGAGAATCTGCCAGAGAAATGGATCGGTCTTGGTGAAGATGAAGATAGTTTTTTTTGATGAAATGATCGCCGCTAGACTTAGACCTGTCCCCGTGTGATTTCTTTTTCTGGGGATAGATGAAGGGACTGGTCTATGTTCCCACTCTCCCTGCTAGCATTGAGGAATTCTAGCAGAGAATCACTTCCGCACTGGATAATGTTACTGGAGACATGCTACAGCGTGTTTGTCAAGAGCTTAACTACCGACTTGACATGTGCCGTGTCACAGGCAGTGCACATATTGAACACTGATGAAATCGGTCCCATAATAAAATTATGACGTTCAACAACTAAACACTTCAATTTCATTATTAAACTTTTCAAGATAATTGCTTTTGAAATGATGTCAATTTTGGGTGACACTATACGTGTTCCAGTATTAACTCTTATTAATTCAAATGATTTAAAAGTTGCCAACGATTGGTCTCTGATGATGCGTTGGCCGAAAGGTAGCCTAGGTCCCGATATTTAAAAAAATGAACATAAAATTATGGTTATTTAAATCAATATATATATATATATATATATATATATATATATATATATATATATATATATATATATATGCGTGTTGACTTCAATGTTCACTTTTTCAATTTATATTTACATACGCTCTTTTTCTGATATGGACACTTTATCCCATAAATATAGCACACCTTAAAACTATATTTCTTCATATATATATATATATATATATATATATATATGTAATAATAATAATGGACTCTCCTGTCGGTTTCTACCTATGAGGATCTGACAGCTTCAGTTATGAAAGATTATATATATATGCATGTTTCATTAAAAACGACAGACAAGGTACTACGGTTAAGCTTTTTATTTAATTTTTCTTGTGTTCTAATTGAGCTGTGATCAGCGTATCCAGACGTCTTACGTTACACCTATCTGATTACAGCTCCATTAGAACCCATTTAAACACACACACAAAATTCCCAGACTCCATTAGAAACATACTAGTAGAAAACACAAATATATTAACTGCATCCACCTGCAAAAAAAGATTAAAAATAATGGAAGCTTTTATAATAAAAACGAAAAGTCCAACTCTTAACAATATTAACTACGAACAAAGCCACAATGTGCTAACCGTATTCGGAAATTAAAATCATCCCTACCACACACTAAGACATACACATAACGCACACACTCAATTAAGCTGAAAAATCCAATCATCCTTGATAATGGCTAAAGTTATAGCCGAAAGCGCTCGGAACTATAAAACATTTGGACAGTTCTTACAAACCCTTTGTCCAGAAAAGAAAGCTCTTGTTCGAACATAAGAAAAACTAAATAAAAAGCTTAACCATAGTACTTTGTCTGTCATCTTTAATGAAACATGCATAAACGAAGGATTTCTGCCTAAATATACAACTATATATATATATATATATATATATATATATATATATATATATATATATATATATATATATATATAGGTAACTGTTTGAGAATACCAGGTTAGTGTGATGGATAATGGTTCGTAAAATTTTAATGTGAGGCCCCAGTTTCAATTCCAGATGATTTCGTTATATTCACTTAGTTGCAAATACTCTTGGGAAATGTATGAATCTAACTCTTCTCCCTGCATCTATGGGTTAATTAGTAAGACTTGTATCGCTAACCATTATTAGCTTCCATCGCCCCACAAAAATTGCGTACACAAAATTTTGGCATTAAATAATTCATAGTGGTTGATAAGTCACTAAACGATAAACAACCAAGCAATCTATGTTGAGTGGCTCTTGGGCCTTGTATTGGGTGAACATTAGTATAAAAAATGTATTATTATCTAAAAAATATTTAGATTTCGGTATTAAATAACCTATAGTGGTTAATATACCGCTAAACAAAACCAACGGAGCAAATATGCGTGGGGGGGTGTTGGAAAGTCAAATCTTAAACTATATTTTGATTTTATTTAAATCGTTTTGTTTTTCAGTCAGTCTGAAATATTTTACTAAGTTTTTTCGATTCGTCCAATAAATAAGTAAGTCTCGTGAAAGCATATAATCTATAACTGTTATAGTGGAACACACCTATTCTTTAGTTAATAGACTCTCCCACCTAAAATAAGTAGGAGTAGTAATAGTAGTAAGTCGCTAGGTAGCTCAGTGAGTTGGTCAGTCAGTCGATGCCGGATGACCGTTAGTCGGATACTGCGTCATACCTATTATATCAAGTTCCTAACGTTTTGTACGTCGAACCTATTTTAGGACCGACAGTACAACTACAAGTCTCTACTATGAAACTACTCCATAACAATAACTCTGCGTGTGTTTATGTTTACACTCACACAATTAAAACTAAACTGATATATTGATATAAAACCTCGTATAAACCGTAATTCATACGAGCTTTTATATCAATATATCAGTTTAGTTTTAATTGTGTGAGTGTACTTTCTCTGTGCATATTTGCATGTGTGTTATTTACATGATTAAAGCTCTTTATTCCACACGAATGATTTATTTTGTGACATCAACGAACACTTGTTAAAACTTTTGTGATGTCAACGAATACTCGTTGTCACTTCCGTAATGCTCACTGCAGTAGAGACTTTGTAATCGCCGATACCGCTATAGTAACGCCGTTGAACAATACTGGTGTCAGACGCCTTCTCGCACTGATAGGACTTGCTCGATAATACTCACTCGAATAGTAAACCGTATAGAGATCAGCATAGAGAAATAGTGTATTGCATAGAGAATAGCGAACCATATATAGAGTAGAAATGGCGATCCGTATAATAATAGAGCATAAACTAGAAATAGTGATCCGTATTGTAATAGAGGATAGACTAGAAATAACGATCAATTAGAGGTCCCGTTAATTCCCATTTATGCGTTTCTTTGACTGTCACGTGATCTTAATTCCATAATGGGATCGACTCTGGCGGTCTATGTTCAAACTACAGTGTCGGCAGCGACACTTTATTCCTATATAACAATTTATAAGCTATGTGCATTCGTCAGAACATATGTCGACATTGTTAGACAAACAAAACTCTATATCCTTTTTATATCTTATTCATTGTGTTCAGGTTTCACTTTTAACTGATTAATAAGTAGGTTCATCAAGATGAACCTACTTATTAATCAGTTAATTAGCTTCTTCAATATAAATTTGTTACGTCTTTCTTTTTTTCTTTCTTTCTTTCTACATTGTTGATTATAAGCAACAAACACAAATATCACATTTATCATTACGCTTTCGTTTTTATTGCTGGAACTGAATAGTCATAGGCAAATAAAATTATTTGGAAATCAGTTGCAGATTTCTGTATCCAAACTAAGAGCAAAATAATTCGATAAGATATAAAGACATGGCATATTTCAAAATTATACGCAGCAGGAATCTTGTTAATGTATATGTATGTATAAATTTTCTATAGGAAAGAAATTCTAAGACAGTGTACCATGACCTGCACGTGAATATCTATTCTGTTTCAGTTGATACAAATAGAAATTGCAAGTTTGGCTCTTCAATCAATTTAAGTAAAAATTTCGCCGGAAGAACGATTTTTATTACACATTTAGCTCTATGAATTATAAAAAAATAAGTGCAGTAGAAAAGCTGACTTTAAATGAGTTCAGAAACTGAGTTTTAAACGACTGTAAAGAATAAACAGACATAAAAAAAAAAAAAAAAAAAAAAAAAAAAAGAATAAAAGTCTCAGAAAAACGTATAAAATATAACAAAATTGTATTGTGATATCTGCTTAGTGTAGCTGTTATCGGCGTAAAATTGGGATCAGCGAGATGAGGTCAAGTAACGGCTGTTGCTTTTACTTTTTGCACAAATCCCCTCTATCGCCTTCCAGGCAGACTGGGCTATGTAGCCTTGGTTAGTAACCAGTGTAGTAGAAGGAAAATTATGAATTTAGAACCGTTTGGGTGTGAAAGTAACAAGTAACTTCTGTAAACCTGATATGGTTTTTCACCCTCTTTTTTCGCGATCAAAACGGAATAGTCCATTACTTACGAGGAGCTAGCATATTATTACGTACGCGTTAAGGAACAAGGAGAATTATGATATGATTGTGATTTGGGGAAAGAGAAAAATTCTTATCATTAGACATTTCCAGAGTTATTTCAAAACAAAGCTTGGAATTAGCAGTACTCAATCCCAGAGTACAAGAAACAGGATGGAGAAGAGAAAATCGGGAAAAGATATAAGGGATATTGTCATTAATTGCATATTTGAATTGGAAGTTTTAATTAGATTCACACCCATTCTATTTTTGTATGTCGAACATTTGATTTTGATACAGATAATGATAATATTGATGATAATGTGCTATCACGATAATTTAAGCATATGGTCTCCAAAGAAAGAATCGCATATGTCTGCTAGAAGATAGAAGCAAAACAAGGAACGTCACCACTGAAAACCGCAGAGGTAGTCAGTAAGATGACCACTTAACCTCCAGCATTAATCATTATTCATTCTGAGATGAATACATAAATAAACAGATACATATAATACTATTACTTCTACAGTTAATAATATTGCTGTCTATTAGTCATTGGCATAAGAGATACAATCTTTTTTCTGTGTCTTATCGCTTCGGAAATAGTTCACTAAAGATATGGCTAACTCTCCTCCTTCCTTCGTTTTTATTGCCATTTTCTAGTTAAAACCAGTATTTTAATTCATTTAACACAAACGCTAACGTCAAACCATGCTTCTGAAGTAATTTGGTATCTTTCTTTTTCTTTCTATGTGCCATGTACTTTCAGGACGTAGGCGATCATGGCTCTCCACCTCCCTCTATCCATTACAGCTCTCAACAAGTTCTTTCCCTCTGCCACCTCTCCCTTTATTCAACCCATGAGTATCAGATTATCCAGGCCCTCATTCCTCATTATGTTTCCCAGGTACTTCAGCTGCCTCTTCCTGATGTTAGGTATACGCCTCCTCCTTGTTCGCATCCGCTCTAAGACCTGATCGTTGTTGCTCATACGTTCAGTCCATGATATACTCAGCATCCTTCTGTAGAACCACATCTCCGTCGACTCGAGTCTCTTCTTCATCTTTGAGGAAATCGTCGAAGATTCGCTGCCGTAAGGAAGGACAGATGTCCCGTAACAGCTCAGTATTCTTTCCTTCGTTACCGAAGAAATCCCCCTGTCTCGCAATACTCTACTCACATTTTGGATTGCGTTCTTGGCCATTCCAATAAGTCTACGGATCTGTGTCGCATTTACCGTCCTTTGAGAGACTCTTATAAAGTTTAAAATCTTGAGCTTTAAATAGTAGGCTTATGTTCGGTATGATTCTTTGGGAAGACATGTTGAATAATGCTGATAACGTAAGAAAAAGTCATCTTATCAGTCAAAAAATAATTATTATTAATTATAAGTAATAAACAGCAATACAGAAGACATTTATTTAATTAGTAACAGTAACATTTAATAAAAGAAGTAACCTACTACTCATAGCAAGAGGTGAGGCTCAAAGGGACTATGAATAACAGACCTGTTTTAATGAGGGGTGGGTCGTAGTGAAACTTTAATGAGGAATCAATTTGCAGACTCATGGGAGTTCTGGTGTGGAAAATCAAAGGCAAATAAATTCCGTGTGTTAGATTAAAAGAATCAAGAGAGGTTTCATCTTGTGAAGATGTTGCGAGTCGCTAGGCACATGCTGAGAGTCACAAATGATTCCTATAATAAATTTTATTGAATGGAGACGAAAAAAAAAAACCCCATCCCATTTAGTGTGATGGGAAAGAGATACGAGATTATTGGATTAGTGTTAACACGTGACTCACTGTTTATTACATAACATACAACACCATAAATGCTGAAAACGGCATCCCGAATATATTTTACCTATATATTTTTGATATGTAAAATGCATATCTTTTGCAAAAGATATAACAATGCATTTTTTAAAAAAACAAAATAATATTTCACCCCAAGTAAGGGTGGTACGGATAGTGGAAGAGGGTGAAAAGATTTTAGGGGAGGAGGGGACAAAAAAAAGAACAGGTTTCAGTAAGTCAGAAGATAGCGATTTGCGTTGCATTTAAAATCTTTAATATTGTAAGGTAATAGGGAAGCAAGAAGAAAAGAGAGCCACAGAGGTGCGAAAGAAGAAACTATTTGAATAGAACTTACGGTTACATCGAGCTATTTCAACAATAAAACGATGAGACCTATTTGACAACCAAGTAGTACGCTAAAATTCATGCGCTCGGGGTATCACTCAAGTGAGCTCATTAAAACAACTGCCATGAAAATATTTATAGTTACATCACGGCGCTGGGAAAGTGAGTGAAGTCGAGATGCCAGGGCAGGACCGATAACATTGCAGAATCTTCTAAATTGTAAGACGAGGTTCAGTTAGTCAGTTATGTCCAATGCGTGATACACGCTTAGGCGATCATGTATCTTTTGATACATAACTGACGAGGCAGATTTTTTTCTGCAGTAGGTTGTCATTTCTTTCTGCGATAGACCAGTTGCCATGGAAGGCTATAGAACCCGATCTGTCCTGCTATTTACCCACAGCTGGGGTGGTGGGGGGAGAAGGAGAGGACTCATACCTTTCCCACGTAAGTGAATGTAATGGATTCGACTGGAATCCGAACTCGACTCTTTGTTTTCTCAAGCCTCTATTCATTACCCCACCATGCCTCCATGAAAATGAAGGAAGACTTTTTAAGTGACATCTAGAATCCTATTATTTAACGTCCTGTTAGCACATTGTTAAATCAACATTCGTTATTGTCCCAAGAAAATACTGTAGATATAGCACTAACGAATCCCGTGTCACTATCTCAAGTGGATATTGATATGTTTTCAAATGGCATGTCCATTCAGGACACATAGGATCATGGCACTTCCCGGCTTCCTTTCCTTTTTAATAATATCTGTGATTTACCGTGACTTCTTGGGAAAGATATTGGGTGCGTTTTCCCGTTACCTTCCGCACGGTTCGAATTTAGAATGAACTTTCGCCTCGACTGGTTGACATCTAAGGCTAGAGAGCACATTGTATCCTGCTTTGGAATCTATATCTAGGGAGGGAAGAGAGCGATTTGTAACTTTCCTAAGGGCGTTTGAACAAAGGTACGAAAAAAAAAATCAACAAAAAAACATTATACATTAAGCAGGAATTTGAACTCGGTCCGTCGATCCTTCGACGATAACAATTACGCTATCCACACCATTAGGGACCCACTATTATTTTAAAATTTCTTTTAAGCAGAAAGATCCTATGCGAAAACACCTGACGTTCCAGGACAATTTCAGGTACGGATTCGAAATCAACATACTCGATTTAACATGGTTTTACCTCAGTTTCAAAATTATATTTTACAAGTGTTATTTTCGAGAAGACATGAAAATGATTTCTGTCCTTTCATACACACACATGTACATGCATTATGCAATGATACTAGATGCCATCAAGCGTATGTGTAATGATACGAATCCGATATAATATCCAGTGTGTATTTCTTTCATTTTTTTATATACATCTCGAGTTTTTTATTTTGCACTAGGCTTCAAGAATGAGGCGTATATTTCGATACTGATCTAATTCATTTCTTCCCAAAGTAACCACGAATACCATAAATATACTTTAAATCAAAATATAAATGTCCTCTAGCGAAGAATCGCGAGCAATCAAACCAACACGCGAAAGCGGAAGAAAGAAATCAAAATAAAATTAGCATAGAATGCGAAATGAATATCGCAGTTTCTGTAATAATGGCTTAATCTCCCCACCCGAGAAAAAGAAAATGGTTCCCAAAAGTTAAAACAGAATTAGAAGTGAGAGATAATTAAAGCCATATAAATAACACCGCAAAAATATCGAGAGAAAAAGAAAAGAAAAACAGTGTAATAATAATAAAAAAAAAATAACGAAAGAAAGTTTTTAGCATTATTTAAACCTGCAGATTTATCTTGTTCACGCTGAAAGGGGTCCATCGACCCGAGACAAAACCTTTTATCCTGAGAGATGAAAACGTGACATCCGGTTCGTATTCAAACTCGTTTCTGGTTGTATCAGTTGAGATTAAAAAATAAAACAGAACTAAAATAAAATAATCACTTAGGTTGAATTTTTTTTTGCAATTTCTGTGAAGTGGAATAAAATGATTTTTTATTTTTATTAAATTTAATTTTTTGTTGTTGTTTTTTTTATATCAAAAGGACTGCGTAATCGAACAGCATCAGTTCAAGTGTGAATGGAACGGTGAGCCTGGTGAATAAAGCGATATGCACGAATCAAACGTTAGGTTTAATGAAAAATCAATGGGATAGATCATAAAGTCACGAAAATTGCAGTCCTAGATTCGTCCTTTAATTCTGACTTTGTTTGATATTATATACATATATATTCCTTTTTTTCACTTTAGCTTTCTCTCTTTTTTCCACCTTCACAGAATTATGATGAGGGCGCGTATTGTGGGCATCATGCTTAGCCGTCCGATTCGATTCGAACCTCACTGGATACCCACAAAGTTAAGCTTAGAAATATATATATATATATATATATATATATATATATATATATATATATATATATATATATATAAAATATTTATCTGTCTGTCTCTTTTTCTCTCCCTCTAAAGACACACACACACACACACACACACACACACACACACACACACACACACACACACATATATAAAATTTATCTGTCTCTTTTTCTCTCACTCTAAAAACACACACACATATATATCAAGAAAGAAAGTGAAAGTAGACATATAATTATTTACTATATATATATATGTGTGTGTGTGCGTAATTATTAACTAAGCTTAACTTTGTGGGCGTTGAATGAGGCTGTAAGGGTATCAGTCGGTTAAACATCACACTAGCAATAGTCACCGTCATAATATATATATATATATATATATATATATATATATATATGAACTAGAAGGCAATACGGATGAGGCATGTATTTGAGATCACATTTAGCCAGCCAGTAGTGGAAAACGACTTATTTTTACGTGATATGCGAAAAACCTTAACATTCTAATTTCCCTTTCAAACGTTTCGCAAAAATTATTATGGCCGATTCCAATCCAGCATTTTTTCACACTAAGTTTCACCCTTTACATGGCCCGAGGGCCCCTCGATGTAGTGTGTTACGTTAGGAATCAATTTGTGCGTATGGAAGTTGAAGATAACGGTTGACCAGGTTAAGATTGTAGTTATCGGTTAAAAATCCTGTTGGGAGTCGGTTCCACAGAGCAGTAATTCGCAGGAAGAAGCTGATCTGGCTTGTGGCACTAGTCATGAACCACAACGACTTGGAAGTATGATAGGCTCATCATGGTCAATATTGAGAACAAGTTAGAGGCGGGAATGTGCTCCGTGGCCAAGCGAAATAAACATTCTTTGCGGTCAGACGTCGTAAGGACAGCAGAAAATCTCAAGCTTTTTTGTGATATTATTAAACTCTGCAAACGACGAGGACCACTGCTGAACATCTTGAGGTATCAGATTCCGCAATCAGATGTGCGGGTCGCGAGTCTTAAATGGTTATTATAGGAAAGTTCATGCTTGATGACACACAGAATAACCGTCTTGGGAACAAAAAGCCAAGAAGGCCGACGTGATCTCATTCTTTTCCGATGAGAAAAACTTCAACCTACATAAGAAACGAGAGATGGCTCTGTGTACATTTCTGAAAGTACCAATATGATGCATACCATGTTTTTTGTGATAGTATTGGGGTCACTGCCGATATCGGAGTGCTAGGGTGATGGTCAATCCCTGGATCGAGGCGGTATTCTGTATGTGTTATGAAACCCCATGCTCAATATACCCCAATCATGAGCACGTCAACCACAATGGGTGACCTCCTTACTGATTTCAAATCGTCTGTACTGTTACAAGTGATTTGTCTTCGAGACGCAGACCAAGAAGCGGCTGAATAATAATAATAATGACGTGTTGAAGGGTAGCATCATGGATGTGATTACAAACATAAATATGGGTCATTTGGTTAGGGCATGAAGTAATAATTGAAGTTGTGGGCGGTTTCATTTTCTCAGGTGAGCATCTGTAAAAATGTATTTGGGGACATATTAATTTTTTTCTTGAATATTTTTCTATTTTTGATAGTTTTTATTATCTTACCTTGAGCACCTGAACACGCACACTCAGATACGCACACATGCATGCACACACACACACACACACACACACACACACACACACACACACATATATATATATATAATATATTTATAATTATATAGAAATGCTATATTTATTGTGGAATAGATGTTCACTATCTAGGATAGAGCGTTTGTATATATAAAAGGTATGTGCTTAGATATTAACATTGCATGGTGATTGGCAGTTTCATATCTTAAGTCATCATCAAATCATGGATTTATCAATAGGTTTGGCTTATTTATTTTCTTGTGTGTCTTTGAATTGCATATCCATTCAGCACATAGCTGATAAAAAAGTAGGTAGGTAATATGAGTAGATAAGATTAGCTATCGTCCGATTCACACTCTTTTCACCGGTTTTTGAACAGGAGTAGAGGTTTATCACTTGTTTCCTGTTTAGGGGTGAGTTTCCACTGCATTCTAAATTCTACTTCAACTCTATACTTCTAACGTCTCCTCCTAAACTCTGAATTTTATGCTATTATTCGGTTCCGCTTCCTTGTAAAGTTCTTTCATTTCTTTCACTTCTAGCAGCTCCCCTTGCGTCTTAGTGGCGTTATCGCCTTGCTTCGAATGAACTGATGAAAAGAAAATCTCCCAAAGTTCTATTTCTGTATGATAGGCGAATTGATTTCGCATTTTATGAAATATAGTAGATTGTTTTCCTGTTTTCTTCTCCAGTGTTTTGAATTCAGTAATCCCATTCGCGTAGATGGACTCACCACTTAAAAATAGAGATCTCGGTCCACCCGGTTGTTTAATTCATATATAAGTGGAAAAGATAGAGATTCATGTTGTTCCCAAGATTATTTGTGCGAAAATGAATGCAAAAGCCACATTCAGGATTTGTATTCGTCTCGCTGAATCAACTTTCCGCACCACAGTTACGTCGCCCACACATTGAATTTATTAATCAATGCATACCTATATTTACATATGTCTATGGGCTTACCTTTCTTAGCTTTTACGCACTTCATGTATAAATAGGTAGAAATATATACATCTCTTTGGACTTTTCTATGATCTTGTACTTGCATATCCATATAAAAAGTTTTCGTGTCACGCGTTTCGTTCTTTAGGATTTCATCGGACAAAATTCGTTTCTCCAATATAGTTATTGATATATAAAAATTATATATCTTTATCATATATATATATATATATATATATATATATATATATATATATATATATATATATATATTTATGGAAAACTAGGTAATCCGTATGGGTAAACCTAAGGAGGATAAAATCCAGAGAGCTCAATGTAAATCCAGAGCAAATAATTTAAATAAAACAGACCACTTTATCAAAAAAAATTCATTTTTGTTTGGAAGTAAAGTCTGATGATCCGCAGACCTTTTAAAAGGGCTGTGGTAAAATAATTTATTACATGGAACCTTAAAGTGATCTTTTTTATTTTTTTATTTATATATATATATATATATATATATATATATATATATATATATATATATATATATTCTTTATGAATTGAGCCATCTAATAGCCGTTAAAAGCTCCCTTTCTAGAGGTGAGAAATTCCGACCAATGTCAAATTCGCCAGGTTTCAATCCTGGCTTGAAGCAATCGCATGTCTAGCCACATTGATACGCTGTGGTAGAATCTATTTGTGGATGACTATATATATATATATATATATATATATATATATATATATATATATATATATATATATATATATATCCGATGCAATGAGAACTGAAATAATATATAAATTCACAGCATTAATCCAAAAAGGGCTCGATACTGATAGTAGAGCAATAATTATTTATTATAATTTTTTCATATAGACAAAAACATTTACTCACTACAAGGATGCAACTTCATTTCGGTGCATTTCAATTGCAACTCGACTGTTGAGAACCAAAATTATGAACAATTCTCCTTCTTTTGTCTATATGAAATAATTATATATATATATATATATATATATATATCAGGTCATCCCATAAGTTCTGTCCGAAATTTGAATAAAAAAACAAGTGACCAAATGTTACATTTAATTACAGATTCAATCAACAATGTATTTTCCCTGATTATCTATGACTTCCTTCCATCTATTAACAAGCTTACTAATTCCATTACTGTAAAATTCTTTTGGCTTTGATTCGAAGAACTCACAAATGTCAGTTTTAACCTCTTCCTGTGTTACAAAAGCTGTTCCTTCCAAATGATACTGTAAGTTACGAAACAAATGGTAGTCTGAAGGAGCAAGATTGGGAGAATAAGGTGGATGAGGAATTTTCTCCCAACCAAGTTCTTCGATCTTTTGTGACGTGATTCTTGCTGTGTGAGTGTCCGCGCATTGTCCTGATGAAACATCACCCTTTTTCGAATCACTAGAGCAGGTCTTTTTTTCCTTAAAGCTTGGTTCAAACGCTCTCATTGCTGAAAGTATATTTGAGTATTAATTGTTGCATTCGGTGGTAAGAATTCAAAGTGGATTATTCCTTGGCGATCCCACCAGATTGAAAGAAGAACCTTTTGCCCATGAAGTTCTCTTCTCGGCTGTGGCTGGGGTCCTTCCCCTTTACCAAGCCACTGTCTCCGACGCTTAACATTTCAATAAAAGATTCATTTTTCGTCGCCAGTCACATGTCTATCCAAAAAAGGTGAAACAATTTGGCGAGAATGGAGAGAAGAGCAGATGTCAATTCGGGATTTGACGTTGTTTTCAGACAATTAATGAGGCACCCATTTTCCAAGTTTAGGAACTTTTCTAAGTTGTTGAAGATGACGATGAACAGTTTTATGGTTTGAACTGAGAACTACTGCCAATTCCTCGACTGATAAAGCAGGATTTTTTTCAAGGGCTGCTTCAGGAAGCTTTTCATCAAACTCAACTGGACGTCCGGTTCGATCTTCATCTTCAAGGGTGAAATCTCCACCTCTGAATTTTGCAAACCATCTTCTGCAAGTTCTTTCATTCACACATTCCTCTCCATAAACTGAGTGAATGTTTCTAGCCGCTTCGGCTGCTGAGTTTCCTTTCTTGAACTCATAAAACATTATGTGCCTCAAATGATTCTTGGGTACTTCCATGTTAGCAGGGTTTTAATCAAACAAAATTTAATTTTATTGTTCTCTGAAATAAAATTTGATCAGTTTAAATGCATCTAAACATAAAAAATAATGTTCAGTTCCATTAGACATTATAAAATACTCTTTAAATTTTCGTTCAAACTTGATAAAAAGGTAAAATTCGGACATTGGGATGACCTTATATATATACTGAGGTCATTCAGTACTTCCGGTTTTATTGTGCTTTTTTAACTTCCATGTTAGCATGGGGTTTTAATCAAACAAAATGTAATTAGATTGTTTTGAAATAAAATTTGATTTAAATGCATTAAAAAAAATTATATATTGTTAAGGTAAAAAGGCGTTAGAATAAAACCGAATGTCGAAACTGTTTTACTTTCAAATTGTCGCGATTATTTATTATATTTCAAATTATTTAAGGCTATTGAAAAAAATTATTGTGAGTCAAAATGCGGTTATTTATAGCTATTATGTAATGTCTTTGTCATCTTTTAGTTAATATTGATTACTCAGGATATGTTTCTACTAAGGCTTTCCACCACTTGTTATTTCTCCTAAAACCTGTTCCTCCATCCATTTCCTCAATCTCACGAAGTATACAATGCGCTGTTTTTCTCTGTTTCTATTTAATTTGTCCTGTGATCATCAGATTTCCCAAGACCTCCCTGTTCATTATATGCTCTAGAAACCTCAACTGTCTCTTCCTGATTTTAAGTATAAGTTTCCATTTTGTTTCCATTTTCTGTAATGCTTTGTCGTTGCTCACATGCTCGGTCCATGGTATCCTCAGTATCCTTCTGTAGTACCACATTTCTGTTTCCTCAAGTCACTTCTTCATATTTCAGCACTCACTGCCATATAGGAGGACAATTAATACAAAATGCACCCCTCACTCATACACATTCACGTCTGAGTAGCTGCTGAAAAGTTCTTAGTTCGGTGAAGATGGGATTCCAAATTATTTTTTATCTTTGCTCTATTGGAATTAAAATGAAACAAGGCGACCCAATAAGAAGTTTATAAAAGTATTTTTGATACATCATATATGTACACACACACACACACACACACACACACACACACACACACACACACACACACACACACACACACATATATATATATAATATGGTTATTGAAATGTAACTGCCTATTTTATGTATGAGTGGTCAGTCAGGAGTCCCGATTTAACACTCTCTGACTTTTCTCTTACGGGTTTGTTTAAGAAGTCCGCTATACCAAACCAAGACTTTGGAAGAACTTGAAGGGCGAATAAAAGAAGTTATGTCTTCCATACTACAAGATTTCCTGGTGAAAACATTTAACGCAATTCTTGGGCGGCACGAAAACCTGGTAGCGACATCTGGTGCACATATAAAATTTTAAATAAAACCATATGCTAAGCGCTTTCCTCTTATATCCTTTTCTTGTAAAAATTTATAGTTAATAAATTATGATTATTTGAAAATGGGGAGTTATTTTTCAATTACACTACGTGTATATTCTTTTCGAGTTACATATGATAGCCTTTTTAGTTTTTACTGCTGTTGACAGTCCTTAAGTGATGGGATTTCTGTTATTTGGTACTGTCCTTTGTTTGTGATTTTTAGTGCCAGTCCACAATGTTCAAAGAATGTGGTCTTTGTTAAAACCCTCAGGCTTCACTCGCTCAAAACCTCTTACAGCCATTAATCTTATCTATCTATCTATCTATCTATCTATCTATCTATACACACACACACACACACACACACACACACACACACACACATATATATATATATATATATATATATATATATATATATATATATATATTAATAAATATACTTATACCTACGTTCGAAATGCGTCTTAAAGATTCGTGGTTCTAAATTTTAAGTTGCACTACAGTAGGTCTATGTATATTTATTAATATATAATTCTCAGCTATGTCTAACCACATTGAACACTGTTTGTTTTTTACACCTTAAATTAAATTAAGTAAATATTTATTCGCTTATCTATGTCGGCACGCTAACGCACGTATATACAATTGCTAATATCTAATTATTTAGTTTATATCTACACACACACACACACACACACATATATATATATATATATATATATATATATACATATATATATGTGTGTGTGTGTGTATGTATGTGTGTGTGTGTGTGTGTGTGTATGTGACTACATAGGCTTGTTTTCTGCCCATAACTATTTTTTTTAGTAAGATTGCTACTGCTTGTCTCACAATTTAGGTCTGAATCGGACTTAGCAAATACTTTCGTGGATGTTTACACCTTGTTTATATTTTAGTGAGTCGTTTATATATGTATTTTGTATACATACTCATTAAATGTGAATAATACCTCTCTTGAATGGGTATCTATTCTTTTTCCTGTATTAAGTGCGTGTTTAATGACTCTGTTGGAGCGGCACTAGGCTAATTCGCGTATCATTACCAGTAGAGTATTTTCCATTATCATTAGATGCTTCCTTGCTGTAAACCTGTGATAGATCTATCTATCTATCTATCTATCTATCTATCTATCTATCTATCTATCTATCTATCTATCTATCTGCACTCTTGTGCAAATTAATTGAAACAAAACGAATAATTCCGTTATTATTTACTTTTTCGTATATTTCCAATGAAACATGACCCATTGCACATGTTAGTACATCGTATGACCATTTCATGAACTCGTCCCTTGTAGTTTAACCAAAGATTCCCAATTGAATTTAAATCAGGAGAGTTTCCGAGTCAGTCGATATTCCTTCGATTTGCTCACTGGTAAGGCTTGCCAGTGTACCCGTGCAGCGTTACAATTTTCGTACGCTTGCTTGGAGTAACGTTCATCGCAAACAATAGCCGTAGGACAACTAAACGATAGTCTAGACAATAGTGTCTGGGCGCCATGAAAATCTGATGCAATCACGGATGACACAGTATTTTTCAAGACCAAATAAATTTCATCATACAAACCGAAAATGCATTCATATGACTGCATACCACTGCAAATGACCTAATTTGAGGAAAAAATAGAAATCGACCACACCCTGTAATTCCAATGTTTCTAAAACTGACCGTATGGTGAAAGATATTAAACTAAAACAGTTGTTTCAGTTAATTTGTACAAGGATCTATCTATCTATCTATCTATCTATCTATCTATCTATCTATCTATCTATCTATCTCTTCGTATACATTTGTCTTTGTACGCTTTGGTCTTCTCCGTAATGTGGACCAAACAAATAATATTAATAATAATAAAAGTTTTCGTGGATTCTGATATTAATTAGCATGTACAAGTTTTGCCTTTTTGAATTGACATTGGCTACAGTAAAAATCACGTTCATTACCATGGATTTGCTTATAAATTGCCTGACCGACAGCCAGCTTGACATCTCAGCCTATGAGCGTGAGTAGTTGGGGAGCATAATGGTGGAGTTTCGAGAGAGATGTTTTTTTTTAAGTTTGTAGGATAAGACAACTTGGAGTTTGAAGGATAAGGCAACATCTAGATACTCCAGAAAAAGTTAACTGGACCCCACCTGCAAAGTTATGCGTACATTTGGCTGTGATGCAAGTACCTTTAACAGTCTGGGTATATTGGGCTTCGTATATTTGTACCTCAGCACCACCTTGTTGGCGCGTTGCTCTCTCACTCAATATTAATAATTCACATTGGCTTCGTTATCAAATTTGATTTTATTATGCGTGTCTTCAGAGTTTAAATATTACCTCCCTTTTCAGACTGCACTCTGAATATAAATATAAAAGACATATGAAATATCAAGAAACGTACCGTTTATGACATGAGTTATAAAACGAATAGATGTAGGGGACGCAATAGGAGACCATGACACTGAAATAAAATATTTAATGTCACGGAACAAGATATGATTATTACCTGCAAGGTGCATGAGGAAGGAAGTTGGAGAAAAGCAGAAAGTGAGAAGCATTAATGAAATGAAGATGCTAGGAAGAATTAATGTGACAAAACAGAATATAATAGCATTCACAAACATCTGCATCTATCTATCTATCTATCTATCTATCTATCTATCTATCAACAGCGTGTATTTTTTTTCTTTTATTAAAAAAACGCATATTTTTAATAGGATCCACAAAAAGGTAATATACACACTTTATGTGTCTTTATCTAAATAATATTGAGCTCGGTATAAAAAAATCAACATAAGTCTACGTTTGGGTGATTTGCATTTCAGTTGAACGTTTAACAATTCAAAAAAGAACTGAACAGGAAGTAATTTTAAATTAAGAAAAAATGAACAGGAATTTTGAAAGAAGAGTTGTACAGGGTGCTATGGTTAAATTATCGCCATTTTATATTTTTAATTTCGCGCATGCGTCTTGCTTGTTTTTGATTTTGTCGACTGAACAGTGCAGTAGGGTCAGTTGGACATCGTGTGTGAGAAAAAGAGTACAATCACGTTATTTCATCCGCCCTAAGTCAGGAGGGTGGTTGCTGGAAGATCTTGTGTATAGTAAGAGGACTCTGCACCATGCCACACAAACAGGAGAATAGCTGTCAGACAATTTCTGCGATCACATCACCCCTTATATCTGGCCTCCTAACTCCCCAGGTTGCAACCACCTTGATTAATATATGTGAGGCGGAGGTGAACGAGAGACCAACAAAACTCCTTGTAACACCAAAGATAAACTGAAGACAAGGATTATGGCAGTATTCACCAAGGTAAACAAGATCATCTAAAATGGATGAAGGAGATTCCGAAGTCGTCTGGAGGCCGAGGCTGAAGCCAATGGCGATTTTCTTGAATAAATTTATTTTTAGTATTTCAAGATATTTTTGTATAATTTTTGTTAATATACAGTGGGGGAAATAAATATTCATACACATGAAAAATTGTATTTTTATAAATGTAAAAGTCTTAACTAAAACAAATTTTGATACATTTTATGTGTAAAGATACATTTTATTAAAAAATAGTAATAAACTTAATTAATTCTTATTCTAACAGAAATTAATGCATTTTTTTCATTTTAACTGATGAAAAAAGTATTCGTACAAAACTTAATTTAATACTTTGTGGAATATCCTTTATTGAGTTCAACAGGTACCAGTCGATTCCTGTACGTCTCAACTAATGATTTGCACACATTGAGTGGTATTTTGTCCCATTCTTCTTGGCATATTGTCTTCAAATTCTTGATATTTGTTGGTGCTCTTTTCCCAATTTGAATTTTCATATATCGCCATAAATTCTCGATTGGGTTCAATTCTGGGGACTGACTTGGCCATTGCAAGACATCAACGTTACTTTCAGCTATCCATTTCCTTGTAGATCTAGCGGTATGCTTAGGATCATTATCCAGTTGGAAAACCCAATCAGGAGGTTGCCGAAGTCTCTGAACAGAACGCATTAAATTGTCTTGCAGGATTTTCTGGTATCTTTCGGCATTCATCTTGTCACCTATTATTGATATTCTGCCAAAACCTTTTGCAGAAAAAACAGCCCCAGATCATGATACTGCCACCACCAAACTTTGCAGTTGGCAACGTGTTCTTTGGTAAGTAGGCTTCACCGTCCTTCCTCCACACATGATTTCGATAATTATGACCAAACAACTCTATTTTAGTTTCATCTGTCCATAGTACTTTTTCCCAAACGAATATTCTTTATCCTTATGCTCTATAACGAATTTTAGCCTAGCATCTCTGTGTTGTTTCAAGAGGAGCGGAGTCTTCCTTGGGATGCGTGATTTCAGACTGTTTTTGTGTAGTTCATTACTTATTGTACGCTTGGTTACTTTAATCCCTAATGCACGCAGGTGTTCCTGCAGCTCTTCTGGGGTAACCTGTGGATTTTGTTGTATCTGGCGTCCTAATATCCTTGCTGATCTTAGAGAAATCTTCATCGGAGCACCTGTTCGTTTTTGGTTTTCGACGCTGTTACGAGTTTTAAACCTTGCAATGAAAGAAGCAATTGTAGTAAAAGGAATATTCAGGTTGTTAGAAATCGTTCTGTAACTGATCCCATCTTTTCAAAGAGACAAAATGTGTTGTTTTTGTGAAATAGTCAATTCTTTACCTTTAGGCATTATTAGAACCTTCTCGTAAGACTAGAAATTGCAGAATGCTCTGATAATGGCTAATAGCGTTAACTATAATTACTGATAACATTACTGGAACATTCTAGAATATACTTTTTTCATAATTAATTGATTATTTTATTCTAATAATTGATTTGTACGAATTCTTTTTTCACCAGTTAGAATTAAAAAACGCATTAATTTCTGTTAGAAGAAGAATTAATTAAGTTTATTATTATTTTTTAATAGTATGTGTCTTTATACATAAAATGTGCCGATATTTGTTTTATTTAAGGCTTTTACATTTATAAAAATACAATTTTTCAAGTGTACGAATATTTATTTCTCCCTACTGTATCTGTTAAAATGAGATGTCAGTGTTATTTTCATTTTTGCTTAATTTAGACGATAAATTTTCTATCGCACACTGTACAAGGACTAAGAGCCAGTCGCGGAAGAGGACTACAGAATAAGAGGCACAGTTCATGGGGATATGTGGTAAAGACACTAATTAAACATAGACCTGAACAGGCTAAGTGGCACTTACATCCCCCCATTGGAATACGAAAGTAGTGACGGTCGTTCGTAATAAAGTACGTTGCATGGTGGGTCTTGGACGTGAAACTAATGAAGGTTGTTCCACTTTCCATGGATATAGACGGAGAAACGAGAGGCTCGCGACGTTTCGTCTGTGCGAAAGAGGTTGTTAGGTGTAAAATAATTCAACAACAACGAGGCAGCGTAGACTGGAAAGTGAAGACTGGACAGCGATACTCCATTTTCGGCCTCTTGATAGAGAATACCTACTACTGCTGGAGTGTTACAGGGAACTGAACATTTTTCATTATCTCTAGCGATGGATCGTATGTATGAGTTCCATTTGAGTCTAGGTTGAGGTTAAGGCATAATATGCATTCAAATTTGGAGTTTCCCCCAGAGAAAACATATTAATCGCGATAGGTGAAATATTCAGGGTTTGCTCGGTGATGATGGAACGTCACTAGTTTAGTTTTCGAGGCACTGAATGTGACTAGACAATTGAAAGCTACGTCAGAGAGATTAGCTGTCAAGTTCTTCATCTGGAATGTTGCACATGCACCGATATACCGTTGTATCCTCAGCATAGATATTCAAAAATGATAGATCATTTAGGTAGAGGGAAGGTTGTGCCTTGAGGAAAGCCTGTGTTGACGCTTGGATCTCAGAGGACTGGCTGTAAACAACTACCTTCAAGAATCTACCCATACATCAAATTTTAACTGGTAATTACTGCTACTAAGGAATTTTCCATTTTTTTCGATTACAAAATATATATATATATATATATATATATATATATATATATATATAGATAGATAGATAGATAGATAGATAGATATTAACGCAAGCGTACTGGGCACAGACGTATTAAGAAAATTTTTATTATTGATATTAATCTAGAATTGGAGCTGAATATGGTAATCTCTTTGGAAGTAGAAATATAGATTTGTTTACTTACAAGTAAATCTATTAATAAATACAAGAGAATGTAATGTGATAATCTTTTGGGGGTCATATGTATAAACAAAGTTCACCATTTACTGTTATTTCAGATGATGACTGTTTAAAACAATTTGTAAGCTTCTTGCACAAATGAACACGAGTTTATCCAAGTTCTCTTAATAAATTGCCTTAAGCTCATTCAAATTATAGAGATAGATAGATAGATAGATAGATAGATAGATAAGATCAATGGTTGAAAAGGCTTTGATTGTGTCAAGCCTGGTGGGGTGTTTGACAAAGACATTTGAACGTTGCGGAATGGCACTACAGAATCACAAACAAAGACCTGTAAGAAATAACAGAAATGACATCACTTGAGGACTATCAACAGCTTTAACAACTAAAATGGATATAACATGTAGCGCCATGAATATTGGTAAGATAACAGCTATTGGGCACGAGAAACCAGTTTTCCTGAAAGGTTGTTTTTTTAAGTGAATGATTTTATAAATCGCACCCGAAAGCAGTACATGCTGCTCGGGCAATGAATGCCAAATCTTTCCTTCTTTCCTTATAGGGAAACGGCCAATATGACCATATATATATATATATATATATATATATATATATATATATATATATATATATATACTACCATGTGCAAATTAATTGAAACAATTGCTTTAATTTCCTTTTTTTCAACATTTAGACCCACTGGATTGACAGAGTGTAATCGATTTCTATTTTTTTCTCAAATTAGGTCATTTGAAGTGGTGTACAGTAATATGAATTTTCGGGTTGTATGATGAAATTTGTTTGGTCTTGAAAAATACTGTGTCATCCGTGATTGCATCAGATTTTCATGACGCCCAGACACTATTGTCTCGACTGTCGATTAGTTGTACTACGGTCATTGTCTGCGAATGAGGTTACTCTAAGGAAACGTACGAAAATTGTGACGCTGCACAAACGCAATGGCAAGATTTACCAGTGAGCAAATCAAAGTACTATCGACTGGCTTGGAAACTCCAATCGAGAATCTGTGGTCTAAATCCAATCGAGAATCTGTGGTCTATCTGCAAGGAACGACTTCATTGAATGGACATACGAAGTACTAACATGTGCAAGGGGTCATGTTTCACTGGAAAAATACGAAAGAAAAAGTAAATAATAACGCAATTTTTCGTTTTGGTTCAATTAATTTGCACAAGGTTGTATATATATATATATATATATAGGGATTTGGGATAAATCGAGTAATAATATGTGTAATTGAATAGAATATGGGACAAAAAATTCATTGGGTAAAGAAGAATGTTTCTGTGGGAGAGATAGAGGAGTGAAGGAAATAGAGTCAGAGCAATGTATACAAGAGTGAATCAGAGATTTTAGTCAGCGTAGCTTACTTTTGGTACAAGGCAGAAAGAATGCAGCACCTACTGAGAATAGAACTCACTACTATCGTAATTTCTCTAGCGAAACATGCTCTGCTAGCGACTGCACCACGCAGCTTAAAGACTGAATCAAAAGTATTATCTTGTCTTACCTGCAGTTAGCTGAATTTCTATTGGAACTTTGCACCGTGTAATTTTCGATCTTTGTTAATAATATTCTACACGGCATTTAGCTCACTTGCAAAGAAGGAGATTTTGTTGAAAAATGCTTTTTTCATCATTATGCTACGAATTTATTGGTGTATTTATGTCGATCCAAAAAGAGGATAAAGAGAAAGAAAAAGAGAGTGAAAGGAAAGACGCGAAAGATTTATTTTCGAATTCTTTGATTTATAATAATTGTCCAATAGTTCGAAATGTTAACAATAGATTAAGCTCCATAGTAGTTATTATTATACTTACTAATTATTATTAAGTTAATGTTTTAAAGAATTTCAGAGATTTTAATAACGAACGCACACGCAGAAAAAGTGTGAGAGTGAATATTTTGATTTCGACATATATACATAATACGCCAAGTGTATTTGTATATTTTTAATGTCTATATTAATGTTCAGTGTAAAATCTTTTAAAGGGAAATCAAAGTGAATATCTAAATCAAAAAATAATTTATTAGAAAACTTGTGAAGTGGCATACGAATTAAATTAATCAGAAGACAATCCACTCAAAGAAGACACCCTTAGCATCTCCCACGGCCTCGATCCGACTCCAGAATCAGGCACATGCAGCCTTCATGATGTCCCTAGGTATAGTCTTTGTGTTACAGGTAGTGCAGATTGTGTCTTTCTCAGCCACGTCCCACATAATAATCCATGAGTTTACAACCAGGGAAGTTACAGTGTCAGACCTTGTAGCTGGTGAAGTCGCAAAATTATCTTACAACCACTTCTGACTCTTCCTGGATGTATAGCACGGAACTGAATGTTGCTACCACATGTGGTTTTCCAACCAAGGCTTGACCGCTGTGTTCAGCAACTGCGCATAGCCATCAGAATTGCGCCTGAGACCCTATTCAAAGATGTGACATGGAATGGCATTACCCTCACTGGAGACATATCAGAAAACCATCACAATTTGGGGAAAGTTGTCATGACACAAGGAACGTCATATGGATTTTAGGCAAGCTGTTGTGCAGCTGGTCTTGAATTCTTTTCATCAGCGAAGAACCAAAATATCCCAGATATAAGGGGTGATGCGATCGCAGAAATTGTTTGACAGCTATTCTCCTGCTTGTGTGGCATAGTGCAGAGTCCTCTTATCATACACAGGATCTTCCAGCAGCAACCCTCCTGACTTAGGGTGGATGAAATAACGTGATTGTACTCTTTTTCTCACACACGATGTCCAACTGACCCTACTGCACTGTGCAGTCGACAAAATCAAAAACAGATAGATAGAATTGATAGAATTGTCCAGGAGTTTCTTCGCCTTAGTCAGTTTTCTTGAGCTTTTTTTTAAAGTAGTTAACCTTTACCCCTCTTGTATGACTGGAAGCGGATGTCTTCATTCAAGGCCAGGTTCATGGTAGAAATTGCAACACCTATTTCATGCGCCAAAGCACGCATTCCCTTGCCTGGCTCTTCCGTCACTTTCTCCTGCAGTTGTTGGATAAATTCTGGTTTAGTGAGGCAATGAGAACGTCTGCATTCTTTCCTACAAGCGACGACTTGGTAGTCTCCGTTGCATTGAGAAGCTGTTATGATTGCAGAATTTTGACCATGATTGCAGCATTTTAATGCCCGACACGAATCCATGATGCAGGTGACCTTTTTCCCAATATTTAGGTGACTTCCACTTGTTCACGTTAGTTAACTTTGACACCTTTAAAACTGTAGTGAGTCGGTGTCATAATGCCGTTTACTGTTTACAGATATTCCAAACCAATCTAAAAAAATAAAGACATTAGTCTCTGTCAAATCTATCCGGAACACACTGGAAGTTTTTACTGTAATAGATTTATAATTCTTGAACTGGTGACAAAAGGTAAGTGTTTATAGATTCTTGCGAAACTGGGATGTGAAATTAGTGAGCAAAATACAATTACTTTAAAATTTGGAAAAATATATTGAAAAAAGAATAACATGTGGAAACCACATAATAGTTAAGACTTAGGAAAGTATGACGTCATTTTGATTGTAGAGACAAACGAGTAAATACATAAATCCTTCTGGTTGAAAGTATAGTCCCGGTAAACTGCATTATGCATCACTTAATGATATTAGAATAGAGCGAAATTGCTGGAGACACAGTAATATTAAGTTTCCGAGTAGTACAAGCCTATAATCGATATATGTATGATAGGAAAAGTCATTTTTGTGCAGACAAGTACAGCTATGAAGCGATATTTTCTTTTTCTAGTTAAATTTATTATTGGTAATTGTAAGTTTTTTTTTGTAGATTTCCTGAAAACAATGCGCTAACTAAATAAGAGAAACTCGTTTAAAGCAATATATAAAATCTTGAAAGACTTCGATTTGGTGAAGAAAAAAGTGGAAACAAGTTTAATCGCTTTTCCTTTTGCTAAAATTACAATTTCAAGAATATTTAGAAGTGCCAGACACAGAGAAAAGATATCCTGTGATATTTTAACGAACTTCTAAAATATAACAAACGTCGCGAGTCTTACGCTACCATGTCACTATTACCATGGAAAATGTTCCGATATGCTAGATTTTCTAGTTTCTCCAGTTGAGACCTTTACAGCTAATCCCCATGCCATGTCCACAGAATCGGGCCATCATTCACTGTATTTCATTGGTCAGAAGAAAGTTCTATTTTGAGAGCTTTGTCGCAAGTTATTTGGCAAACACCCGAGATGTAGTTCCTCGATCTCGAAATTCATAAGCACTTCCAGTTCAGAATCAACCTTTATTTATCCTACATAGTCTCATAATCTACAATGGTCATGTCCATTCAGAAGTGTGTTTGGTGGGTAGTTATATTATGTTATATATTTATTAATATTCTTTCTAGATATTTTCGTCATAATAGTCTGCATTTTTTAAATCAAAATTTTGTACTATTTTCTTTCTAGGTGACGACTTCCAGAAGATTATGGTGAAGCTAATTTAATAACGAAACATGCTGAATTTTAAAAATATTTTTCTACTTGTACCTTATTTAATAATTCTGTTGGATTTAATACATATTTTCTACATATTGAGCGATATAAGATATTTTGACCTGCTATCAGAATATCAGGGTGTGTGGTGTGATGGTTAACGGCGAATGAAAAATCGGAGAGTCGAGTTCGAATTCCAATCCGGTTCGTTACGTTCACTTACACGCAAATAATTTTGGAATAGGTATGAATCCTTCCCTTCGCCCTCCATCTATGGGTTGAATAGTAGAGCAGCCTTGGTTGGCAACGAGTCCTCCCGCAGAAAGAAATGCAGTATAGTCTCATGTCTAGTCAGCCATGAATCGAAAGAGACATGATCGCCCAGCCGTATATCGCGTATGATCCTTAACTAACTGACTGATCAGAATATTTCTGGAATATTTCTAGAATAAAAAATCACATCTCAAAACAAAGTAGCATTGTAATAGAAACTTCTTAACCTGCCGCACTCACTAATATCTCCAGTTTTACATTAAGCTATCTTACATATCTATAAGTCTACCATTCGTCCATGCTTAGAGTATTGCTGCCACATATGGTCCAAAGCCCCTGCTGTTTGCCTTGAGCTCTTTGATAAGATCCAAAGAAGAATCAGCAATATTATTCGTCATGATCTGGCAGCTCAGCACTAGTAACTTTTCCACCGCCGTAAGGTTGCTTTTCTGTGCCTTTTTTTTTTTAAATAAATACTTTCATAGCAATTGTTCGGATGAGCTCTTCGCAATGGTACTATGAATTTAAGCGCAGTACTACACTGGCGTCGCGATCTCATCAATTTAAAGAAGAGATAGCAAGATGTAATAATAACTTCTACGTTATCAGTTTCTTTTCTCGCATTTCTCACTTGTGGAACACCTTTCTGGTTCCATGCTTTCCAGCCAACTTTAAACTCCGAAAATTTAGATGCAATGTCGATCGCTATCTACTGTCCTCTTGATTACTCTTTTCTCTTCCTCTTCATTAATGTGTTTTTCCTAATTCTTCCACACTCTGTAAAGCATTGCGTTTTAGTGGCTTTACTGCCTTGCTTAGGTTGTTACCGATTAAAGAAAGCCATGATATCATAGTATCATAACTACTGTCGGTAATTGCAATATCAACCCTTTGCTTATATGGAAATATTCGGCATTCAGTGACCCAGTAGTCGATACTACTGTCGGCTGAAATCTTTTAAAATATTTCTATTAAAACAATCTTTCAAGAAAATAGGTTGCACAAGTCTAGTAACTGTTATCGCTCTTTCAAATACTGATTGGAGTTTCTTTCCTCACAGTATACCGGGCGTAACAGCAAAATTGTCCAAATCGTGTAAAACTAATTGTCCATTTGTTAGATTAAGTTCTGAACCGTTGTATCTTAAAAATGATTAAAAATATCTTACTGGAATTTTCCGAGGTTTTTATAACAATATTGGATTCTACTTTGAGGTATAAATAGCTTAAAAAAGCATTGTGATGAAACCGATCATAAACAAAAATGACATTTTCATCATTAATTAATCATAGCTAAGAATTGGAAGCTTATGAAGAATTGAAATTAAGTTCATATATATATATATATATATATATATATATATATATATATATATATATATATATATATTATTCCAAGATCATTTGTGAACTTATTCAAGATGATCCTCGCCCTCTTTAAACTTTCTGTCGTGAAGTAACAAGGTGCCTCACAATTTTCACGTACGATTTCATTTTCAAGTCCTTTTTCATTGCTCTTTGTACTGTCATAGTTGAAATAATGTCCATCTTAACTTTCTTAAGCGTTACCTTTAGGCAGTTTATGTGGAGTTTGTGCGGCTTGCACTGTGAACGTTTTTCCTGCACCAGTTTCCCAGGCAGTGCTGGTTTTTGAAGTCAATTGTTCTCGAAGCGTGACAGCCCATTTCAGTCTCTGCTTCATAACAATATATATATATATATATATATATATATATATATATATATATATATATATATATGATGAAACGCATCAGCTAAGATACGTTTTCCTTTCGTCGTTATTCATTTTGTCCTTTCACAGATATACTCTATGTGAAATTTTTGCACATATATACAACTATATTATTTTCAACTAGATCTCTGCACATATTTCAGTGCTTGTTTCGGAAGTCGATTGTACTCGAAGCGTTCCCAGCCCATCTCAAGGTCTGCTTCACAACAATACATATATACATGTAAATAAAGATAAAAAGGAAAACTTATCCTAGCCGACGCGTTTCTTCATCTGAAGGACTTTATCTTGATAAAGTCTCTCAGAGGACGAAAAGCTCAGTTAAGATAAGTTTTCATTTTGTCTTTATTCATTTTGTCCTTTTACAGATATATTATATTTGAAATATTTACACATATATACATATGATCATGTATGTGTAAAGTTTCATTTTTAACTAGATATCTGACCATATTTCTCTCTCCGTGTGTGTAAGAGAACTGAAAATCTCGACTGATAAAAAGCGTATTCCATTCTGTAGTTAAATGCGTGTATCTGTATTGAAAGAATGTAGTTTGATTGGTTCATTTATCGATTGTCATGTTACGAGATAGAGCAATCAACTAACCTGCGCACACGCTTTCACACCACCATTTATGAAGCAAGTAAATAATTCACTATGTATGTACATACATACATTTCTAGATATATAAGAAAAACAACAAGACAAATATTAAAATATTAAAAAAATGAATAGACTTAGAGATAAGGAGTGTAAAGAGATAACCAATCAAGAATTCATATAAAAATTCGAAAACAAGTAGGAAAATATATTAATTTTCTAACGTTATTATTACTTTTTAGTTTCTGCACCTTTTTCATTACTGAAAATCAGTTTTAGCGAAGCGTATATATTATAAGCGCGCACTCACACCTCTGAAATGACAATAAAACATGTAATACAATCAGCAATGCCAATATTTCTTATTTTATTGTCTGCTATAAAACACGGTAAGAAAACTGAAAGGGCGTTAAGTTAGAGATAACTTTATTAGCTAGCTTACAAGATTAAAGTTTTTCGTTGACTCGTTTTTTTTGTTGCCGTAAATCTATTGGCTGTTAAGCGAAGGTTAGTCTTATCGCATCTCATTTCATTTCTCTTGTTATTCGTTCGTTTCCAATGGTACATATGTCGTAGCTTTCTTTTTTTGATCTATCATTCTAGAGCGAATGGCTTGTGGCTAATGCTCTAGAGAAGTAGACACAACTTAAGTATTTTGAGCAACACGCTACCACATAAACACAAGCAACTGTGGGAAGCTCATGATGAGCTTATAAAAGAAGCTTTTATTCACTACTTTAATACACACCGGTGTATTGATTTGTGAATAATGAAACTACACACTTGACTTCAGTTAAATGTCAGCTTCGTTTAGAAAATCGCGTAAGAGGATTCCTTATTATTTGACTAACAAATTCTACCAACTAAATGCACAAAACAACTGCTTGTTTCCAAGTCCACTCCTCTTTAACAGGTGGGGGTAGCACATCCCCATTGCCGATGCCTACTTAGGCATATTTATTTTACTTTAAATCCCACAGAGATTTATGATACAACTATGTTGAGTGGACATTAGTTAAAGTTTTTGAGTGATATTACACAATTTGGCACGACATGTAATTATACAATGTCTGCATGTGCAAATTCTCAGTCACGATGATTTATAAATTTGTGCTAAACGTTTTTCGATCAGACTCGTTTACCCAATTTCACCCACAACAGAATCGCACGCTTGCATCGTATCACGGGGCAGGTATAATCAAGAAATCACTTCCTTGGCAAATCGATTATAGTGAGATTCGAACACAACATTCAAAGCCGGAACGCCATCATTCTAACCATTCGGCTACACGCTCAAGTAGAAGTCATACTATAGTTCAGCTCTAGAGGCGGACAAGGGACATTATCTTTAAAGCTGCAAGTTCCAACTATGTGATTATCCCACAGGACGCATGGCCAAGTAACTAAAACCGCTGTTTAAGTGAAATATTTTCAACTGGGACAATAGCAACCAAGATGATGAGATAAGAATAAGAAATCATTGTATTAAGTTTTGACGACGGTGTTAATACCAACATAATAAAACCTATTGGAAACATCGGCCCCTTGACATTTTATAAAATTTTCAACATTACTTGCTGCAGTTTTTTTTTTTTTCGTAAATTCATTGCTGTACAATATGTTAAAATTTACTTTGCAAGTAAATTTATTTCACAATAAAATTCTTATTAACGATTCGGTTTTTGTAAACTTTCAAGTATGTAACATCTTTATATAAGAAATAATTGAGCTCTTCTCTGCTTATTATAGTTAACGTTATTGGACTATTAATAATTTATTTTGGAGCATTAATTTTGCAATGTAAACAGTATGTAACACTTTTATTCATTGATAAACCCAAAGGACACAAACGATAGAAACTTGTATTTGATTAACACAATATCTTGCATGCCTGAATAAATTCTATTATTTTGTGTGGAAACATGGGCCCCTTGACATTTTATAAAATTTATCATTGTTTTTTGCATTCATTAACAAATCGATGTGTGTAAAATTTTCAGTACCTACCTGTATTTGTATGAGGTATATGTTGTACGATTTTCAGCTTATCGTTTTTAACTTCAACATTACTTGCTGCAGTTTTTACTGCTTCCAAGAGTTTTATGATTAAATATTGTTTTTTTTTCTTATTTTCATCTTTGTTTTTTGATGATGGGCCAGTTTTCTTTTGAATTAATAACTTGAGAGGCTAAGGGCCATTCTATTAATTTGCTGTGTTTAAAACTTGTTTTTGGCGACGTGGGAAATGCCAGCATATGAACAATTACTAGGCTTGCATGAATAACTCTTTTAGCATAAAGTTTCTTCGTTGTTTTTGTAGCACTCAAAAATATGTTGTCCTACAACTTCTAATAGTTCTCTGCATTTATCTTGACACCAACATAAAATATAATTGTATCTACAACACCAGTCAACACATATTTTGGTACAGGGATGGAAACACACTTTCCTAGCTATTTTAAAGGTGCCGAATAAAAAAGATGTCAATTTTTTCATTTGAATTACTATTTTCTCTGTATCAAAATGTCTCATTTGAGAAAAAAATTAATTTTACGTTATTTTTATTTATCATAAATGGCAACTTGACGCCACTGAATAGAATAAAAGATGTACTTTTTTTCATGTTAGATTCAGTTTTCTCTGTACCAAAATGGTTCATCTTGGCGAAAGATTTCATTTTGGCGAAAGATTTCATTTTGGCGAAAGATTTTGTTTTGTCATTTTTTATCGAGTAAATTCACGGCTTTCCTTATTAGAAAATGAAAATCTAAAATCATAACCGACTCAAATCAATCTTCATTAATCTGATATCTCAGTGCTAAATTATCGCTCTATAAAAAAAGGATCCATTCATGGGATTTTACTATAACCTGACCGTCTTTTATAAGTAACTAACAGTGTTTATAGATATCTTAGTGTTATGGTCCAAGTTCCTTGTACCACGGTGATGGTCCAAGGTTAGAACCAATGAAAGAATAACAAGAACACAGGTATGAAATACAAAGATATATTACAACAGAAATATAATACAAAGAAGTAGAAGTATTAGTAATAACGATCAGATTTGGTTAGAGTGAACTGGTTTGTCTCGACTATTTCAATGTACTTACAATATGCTCTCAATTATCTCTCCTCGTCTTACAATCTTCTCATACCTCTTGAGAGACGCAGTATTTATAATGTCAGGAATAGTCCATTATTATTATGGGTAAGTTCCCATAACATTTAGCGCACATCGGTATTCAAACTTATAAAGGCAATTCATAATCATATTATTCATAGTCTTCTCAGTGGTACGCTCATGCAAGTATATATTTTGCACATACCACATTAGTATAAACATGATCTATATAAGATAGGTTTGGTATTTTATAAAGTTAATTGAATTTAGTTGATATATAATGTGTAGTGTTAAGAATGAACAGAGAACAAAAATGATATCTTCTTTTACTTCATATCCTAATACAATGTTATTATCACACTTTGCTTTTTTCCATAGACCTTAATGCCAAGGAAATGACTTCAAGTGGAGGATGGAAAAACAATCCGGATTTCTTCTTTATATATATGGCGAGTTTACAATAACGAATAATAGAAAACCTATCAATGATTCTGTCAGAAAACCATTTTAGGTTTACTTTGAAATAAAGTTAGGCAACCAGGACAAATCATAAGCCTACAAAACATGTCAGGAGTACTTACGCCAGTGGACTAGGAGTACTTCACTTAAGTTTGACATTCCGATGATTTGGCGCGAGCTCAAAATCACATCGAGGACTGTTACTTCTGCATTATTGACATTGTTGGCCTCAGCAAGAAGGAACGAAAATCTGTGAACTATCCTTCTCACAATTCAGCTATCAGACCTGTACCACACTCCGATGAAATCTTGATTCCTCTCTTCAAAGGCTTTACTCCACTGACTTAGAAGCAGCGAAGATGCGAATGATTTCGTCGGCATAGGCGGAATGACAGTGATATTGACAATGATTTTGAGGAATTATTATCTGAACCGATACTCTTTGATCAAATAGAGCTGAGCGACTTAATCAGTGATTTGAGTTTATCCTCAGAACTTTTAGCGTCAAGACTGAAGGAAACATCTCCTTAAGAAAGGAACAAAAGTTACATTTTATCGCAATAGAGGTAATGAATTTGTCCCCTACTTCAAACAAACGCGCGAACTTATATATGTAACGTTGTCGAATGAGTTTTCAGGACTTTGATTCAAATTCGTGGAGACTATTCATTTTCTTTTGCTGCACAACACCAATGTATACACATCGATACTAACTGGACACTCCTCAACAGTGAAAGTAAGGCATGAACCATCAAGAAGGAAATGGAAAGAATAAATTACTTTCATTATAACTGGGTGATTTGTGTTAACATTTTACTTGGGTAGCAATCAGCCGACACAAAGTTCCCATGGATCATTTGTTTATGGGAGTGTAGAAACAGAGATCAGCATTGGGTTAGAAGAGAATGGCCGGTCAGAGTAGAAATGAAATTCAAAGAGAAATATGTAGTAACTGAACCGCTCGTCCCCGGATCAATTTTTGAAAAAAAAAAAACAAAAACAAAAAACTAGAATAATACATTTTTCACATAGATAAAGTCCTTCGTAAGGCGTGAACTGTATTTTTGAGTACAATTTTTTGTATTTCTTTAAGATTTGGGCTACCAGGGATCCCTTCAATGACTCTATTGGAACCTTTTTCAATCAAACCGGGGACCCCAAATACAACTTGAATTGCTGATGTCTTCACATGCCACAATTTGGAGATTTCGATTTCAAGTTCCTTTATACTTTGATAGTTTTCTGAAGGTCTTCAAAGACACATTACAGGGTCTGCCAGGTCAGCAAGAAGGGGCATCTTCTTTCTGCCGTCTCAGATCACTATAGTCACTGATGAATAAGTCTACTTCAACTTGTTTGGCACGGGCAGGATAATGACCGTGAGGAGATTTATCATGGTATCGTTTCTATATCTGGTCCATTTCATGAATTGCAACAGATATCATTGTGAATTTTGTGGGTTTCACCAATCATATGTAAATGTAATCGATAGGTTACCAAACCTTTGTTTGTAGTTGATTAGATTTGTATGTTTACATTGAAAAATATTCTATGTCGATGGGTCAGAAATAATTTTTAGATTGTTCTTTGTCGGTGGTCACCATTTTGTAAAGTCAGTCTGTCCGAACTATAGGTGGAAATATAAATCCGATAAATGCCCACAAATACAACGTAATCTTTAAAAAAAAAAACGCGAAGAAATGATCATCGTAGAAAAAGAAGACCAAGCTAAATATAACAATAACATTTATACAGGCAGGTACATATTAAAATTCAATTTTCTTTGTTGTGGTTATGAAGAAACCATTAGTTCGATTATTGGAAATGATTTGTCGTAAGTGAGTCTGAAAAGTTCGAAGTAATTTCGTTGCAGATGAGTCTACAAAGTTCGAAATGATATGTATGACAATGAAATATGTGTGTGGTTACTGATGGATTGCGTGCGATATCAGTAATTTTAAATACGCTGAACAAAGAGAGAGGGGACAAGACTCACTTTCGTCACAGCTTTGTATGTTTTTCAGTGTAGAAAAATATCTCTGACTGAGGTGTTATCGTGTGTCGAGGCAGGACTTTGTTCGCTGATATCGTTGGTATTTGCTCTTGCTTTCTTTATTAAGTTCTTTGCCGCTGCATTCGGCGTATTATGGTTTATTTCCACTTGTGTCCCCATTTGAAATTCCCTTTTAAGTTTGATAGCTTTCTTTATAACTGAATAAAGTTTCTTATTTCTTCGCAGATTTAGTCGCTGACTCTTCGCCTGTTGTTGGCGACGCGTTTTTATATCTATAGTTATCCGGTGCTCGGAATCCTATCTGAGTTTTGAGAGGGAATATACTCAGTAATCCATTTTCAGGTCATTTGGAGTTCAACCGTGCGGACGTCGGAGAAAGCACATTCACTATAATAATAGTAGGGGGTTAGTCTACATCAGTTTTTTTCGTACTGGCAGAATATTGGCCATGAAGCGGTTTATCTGTATCTGGTCTTGATTTTAATTTCACTTTTAAGCTATTTGCCGCCGTAGTAAGTGTCTTATGTCTTACTTGCATTTAAAAACTAAAATAAATGAGATACGAAATGATGAAATAAAACGGGAGAATCTACTTGCTACATAAACAACTGTAGTAATTCAGATTATGCCACTTAGGATGAATCAAACAACATTAATGCAGAATTCCTTGAATACTTCATATGGTTGCAAAGATCAACTATTGATAGATTGAAATTCTCTTTTGAATTTGTTGACTTCATTTATTACTAAATACAGTTTCTTACTTTTTTTCATTTTCTTTGACATAGATCATAATTCAGTCTTCTCTATGTAACACATAAATGCTTTTGCATGCTCTATAAATCATAGTCGTCAGTTTCTGATCTCTTCTGATTCAGGAAAATGATCTGATGGGTACGGGTTTATTTACATCAACTTGTTTGGTAGAGGCCGAGTATTGATCATGTAGAGGCTTTCTAAATTTGGTATTTGCTCTTGCTTTCTTTTTTAAGTTCTTTGCCGCTGCATTCGGCGTATTATGGTTTATTTCCACTTGTGTCCCCTTTTGAAATTCCCTTTTAAGTTTGATAGCTTTCTTTATAACTGAATAAAGTTTCTTATTTCTTTCAAGTTCTTTGACACAGATCGTCGAATTGTTTTCTGTAGTTTCCAGTTGTCTTTGAAGACCCGATTGCTGTTGTTTTCTAAGACAGTTCTACTTGAACTAATACTCTGTCTCTTTCAGATATGGATACATACAGACGATCAACATCAGCCTTGAGATGATGCATGCGATGGCAAATGAGAAGCTTTCTTGTTTTGGCGTCTATTCACTTAATGTCAGCCATGATCCACTTGAAAATGTTGAAACAGTATTGTACCACATGTATAGCTAAGTGTTTATGGCTGATGATCTGTTCTGTGATTTCAACTCGGTTTTTAACATCAGACGAACATGTCTGTAGTATTCTTTTCTTACTTTTTCCTTCATTTGCGTATGTTGTATTCCTAGGTATATATATATATATATATATATAGTCTTCTTGTTTCAGTTCCCTAATCTTTGTAATAAAATCTGGATCTATTGAGTGTGTTTCTGTAATTCTCCTTTTCGTGAATTTTACTTTCACGTTTATCTAACCTGAAATCTATACCTATGCCGTTAGTGAAACATCTTACAGTATTGACGAAACCCTGTTGTCTTTGACAGAGCTTGAGATCATCCATGTAGTCTAGGTGATTAAATACTTTCTGGTTTACTTTGTATTCGTAGTTATTACTGTTTACATGCGAAAGGGGGATTAAGGACAGACAAAACAGAAGGGTTGACAGGGAGTCTCCTTGAAAGATTACTCGTTGGATATTCATACTATTGCAAGTGGCAGTGCCTTTTAATGAGACTGAGGTATAATGTGCTTTTGCAAAGTTCCATGCTATATTTAAGGAAATTTACTATCACCTAAGAGACTTTGTACATTTTTAAAGCCCTAAGGATCCAATACACTATCATATATTTTGCGGTAATCTATCTCTGCTGTTCGGAGATTTCTACCTCTTTTCTTGCAATTTTCCAGGATCATTTTGTTTATCAATAGTTGATCTATGCAACCATACGAAGTATTCAAGGGATTCTGCCTTAATGTTGCTTGATTCATACTCAGTGACATAATCTGGATCACTACAGTTGTTTATGTAGCAAGTAGATTCTTCAGTTTTATTTCATCATTTCGTATCTCATTTATTTTAGTTTTTAACATCGTTCTCTGTCATATTATTTATTTCTTCTCTTACGTCATTTTTGTTTGGGTGATGGGTTATTGTATTTTATCTTATATTTGGCTTCATCTGATCTATTTCTGCATTTCAGGGTACTTTATTTCGCATGATTTTACCCCCGGGACATTGGCAATCATATTCAGGTTGAGACAGGGTCTTATTTCTTTTCTTATCATATCTATCCATATTTGGTATGTCTGATCCATGATGCTTTTTGTGGATATTCGAGTGCAGTGAAAAAGGATGTCAAGACTTGTTGATACTCTTCGCGATTCCATTTCGTTCACTTTCTTGATATTAATCCATTTGGCAGGATTGGGTCTCATTGTTATTGGAAAAGTTTGTTCCAGTGACAAATTCTTCAGCGCCAGGTTGGGCTGGTTCCTCTCTGAGAGACACGACCCTTCTTGACCCAGGTGACGATTAATCCGGTATGGAGTATTTGTTTGTAAGCATTGAGATTGTTGCTTCCTTTTTTGCTTTTTATCCTTGACCGCCTCGGGGTAATTTTATTCGAGATATCAGCTCCAGAACGACTGTCGACCAAGAATAAAGAGCTTGTCCTGCCCATAAAACAGTGGACGGGTGTGTATATTCAGGGAGATAAGTTAGGGGTATGGAAATGAAAATGGTATTGAATATAATGTTTTAACTTAGTATAAGTAGCAATAACTATTATCAGACAAAAGGTCAAAGGGTGATTTACATTGGGGAATTATTATTGTTATTATTATTATTATTTTTATTATTATTATTAGTAGTAGTAGTAGTAGCAGTATGATATTATTTATGCTTAAAACGTGGAATATATCTTTAGCAGCTAACAGTCTAAAAGCTTTTGTTTGACAGAAATTATTGGCAAAGACTGGATATTTAATTGGAGTCAGTATGAAATTTTAAGATTAAAAAAAAGAAAATGAATTATGTGGTTCAAGTGGTCACTAATTATACGTAATTCATCAGCAGGTAACTTATACCAACCATAAGAAGTTTCAATTCCTTATAAAACGTCCTGACACCTTATTTGTGACAATTAATATATGTTAGAATGCGTTTCCAATGTCATGTAATACGCAAAATGTAATGTTGATTTTCATTATCCAGACACTACACCACAAATAAAACAAAAAGAAAAAGAAAGAAGTGAACAGAAAATTATGTCATTAACAAGTGCGTTCCATTCACCTCTGATTTAATTTAGAAAGTCTCACACCTTGTGATAGAAATTAGCACTTTCTCCAGTTTTCTATATTTTCAGCCAAAGCAGTTAAATTTTAAACGAAACATTTTTTCAAAGAAATGTACTGACACAGCTTCCAGCTGACTGTTGTAGTTTCTACTTTAAAATTAGTGCGTACAAACTTCAAATTGGTTCTGTTTATATTCTTGGGTTTGGTGTGTTTTGTCGGTAATGTTTGTTTTACATCAAATTGCCTAAAGTAGATATATAAAAATCCAAATCCAAGATTGATAGTTGTTTTAAAATTTCGATTTTCTATATCCGATAATTAAAATAAACAAAGAAGTACAGAAAGTAAACAAATATTTCATACTAAACTCTTATATATTATATAATAATTACCGTTGTGCGTTTATTTATTTATATATTTCATGTCACGCTCTATAGTGTGAAGGTATGTAAATAAACTTAAAGTAGTATATTTATGAGTGATTATTTCATCTAGATAATTTTAATAAACTATAAAAATAAAATATTTATTTTTTAGACAAATATAGTTTCCTTGAAAAAACTATTTTTCTCTTTGTTTAATTAATCCATTCTCTTACTATGACTTTTCTAAGACTGCAGCCTTATTTGTTCAAACCTTAATTGCGAAGTACGTTTGTCTACCAAATGATTGTCTTACCTTTTTTGTTTTCTATTCCGATGATCATTCCATTTCAAGTTACTGTTATATTAGACATACCATTTTTAACATGAAAAGATATTGAGCAAAAACAATTTATATAATGCAAAGCGTAACCAATGAATCATAGATAGAACTGGCTCTTCAAAAAATATAAAGTGAACGGATTAAATAAACGGTTCATTGGCTTTTATTTCATTTGTGAATTCTAAATCTCCGCTTTATTGAATTTCAATACATTGTTTCAAAACTTTTGTTTTTATTGCATCTCAGTATCAAAACATCCTAAGAGTTGTTGTCATTTTTGACGGTACGGATATACTGGTTTATAAAATAAAATGTAACAATAAGAAAGATTACATTTTGTCAAACAACAGTTGCTAAAACTTATTCGTAAAAAATTGTTGGCATTTTTCTTTGCAATCTTATGGTTGGCTTCATTTCGTTTTTCGCTTGCTTATCTGATAAATTGTTAAGAATATTGAATTTTATTTTTTTTAATTTTATTTCTTATTTTAATTAATTTTTAATCTTCGATAGCAGGGATTTACATTTTTTTAAGACAAAAATAGTTAAGATTAGTTTTTGTTAAGCTTACATCAAATAATTCTTTCACTTCGAACTAGTGTAGTAGCATTTTGACGTGCTGAAAAGTACGACCCAATAGCAAGTACCTAAAGTGTTTAGTACATCTGGGAACAATCCGTTTATGCGGGCGGCTGACCGACAATGGATGCAAAAGGTTTTTAAAGCTATTACTACATGGTATAAGATTATACCCAAATATTAATCCACTCAGCATCTTCACTGTTAACTAAAGTCGTATGCAAGAAAAAAAGCCATTTTCCGTCACGGTATCTTGCGATGAGAGGGAGTAAAAAAAGATATGCATCCCTTTATTAAGCGTATTAATTTTAAGTGAACATAACAAAGCCATTCCCCTGTTGAAAAATATGTAGCCACACACACACACACACACACACACACACATATATATATTTATATATATATATATATATATATATATATATATATATATATATATATAAGTGGACCTTGACGTCAACACCCACTACATTTCATGCATAAACGGAATCGTCAGGCATTAATTATCCTTAACTCTGTGTACACAAATAATTCTATTCCATCTCCATCCATCTCAACAAATGTCTTCAAAAAATTATTACATGCATGAACAACCAAAATCCCCTTCTACAACCATAATGCTAACATCTACACACAAACTAACGTTGTTAGTATGGGAAATACACTCGGCCCGTGCTTCTTCAATAACTATATGTCCCACGTAGAAATTATATTTAAAGAGGTCACTAAACCCAAAATATATGCAAGCTACGGGGACGATATTTTTTATTTTAGCGAAAAACACAAAAGCAAAAATTAAAAACTTATTTGAAAAAAAAACCCTCTGTCCTTAAATTTACCTACGAACTAAGTGAAAGAAAAACTTCCCTTTCTTAGAGGTTCTCGTAGAATACAGTAACAATACTTTCATCACCTCATTGTATAAAACCGCACTAGCAGAAACTTTTGCCACCTTAATTCCCAGTTAGATACAAAATAGCAGTGATAAAAAATTTCCTAAAGAGTGCACACGAGAATTCATCCTCTCGTCTACGTTTCCTTAAATAAGTCAACAATGCAAAACATATACTAGTTAATATTGGTTTTCCTAAATACCTCATCGATTACCATATAAGACTGTTTCTTTCCAAAATAAATAATAATGATACTGAACACACAGACAATAAAAGTAGCATGAATATTTTCTACAAAAGTCAAATGCACGTCAACTATAAGCAAAATGAATCTTCACTTAGAAAAATCATATAGAAATACACCTCCCCATTTGACCCGAACAAAAAACTTAAATTAATTATCTATTACAAAAAATGTAAAACAGCTAACTTTATCCTCAAAAATAAAAACCCATCTGCAAAATGAAAGCTAAAAAGAACCAATATTATTTACGAGTTCAAATGTCCCTTAAGGAACTGTGTTCCTGATCAAACCGAATTCATAAATAATTACATCGGTCACACTACTACATGCCTATCCAGATGATTTGCTTTACACCCATCCAACCACAGCTTCATTAGAACTGATTTAGGGACCCCCACACACAAACCTACAAGACTCCGTTCGAAACATACTAGTAGAAAATACCAGCATAATAACCTCATCTACATGTAAAAATGATTAAAAATAATGCAAGTCCTATTAATAAAAAAGAAAAAGTCAACACTCAATAACATTAATTAAGAACAGGGTCACAATGTGATGACCGTGTTTGTAAAAGAAAACAAAACTATGACTCTAGATACATACACGCAACTGCACATTAAGTTATAAAGTAAAAATAAAATCATCCTTAGTAATGACTAAAAGTAGAGTTGATAAGCGCTTAGAAATGCAGAGCATTTGGACAGTTTCTCTCTATATTTCTGAGATGAGGTATTATGTACACTATTTACATTATTCGGAGTATTGCCCTCATCTTTGTCGCCATATTTATCACAACGTTTCTGCCATTTTACGCTCCGGACTTCTTCACGTGGACCCTTCAGTATCTGTCTATATTTCTGAGATGAGGTATTATGTACATTATTTACATTATTCGGACTATTGTCCTCATCTTTGTCGCCATATTTATCACAACGTTTCGGCTGTTGTACGCTCCAGCCTTCTTCAGGAGGTTGAATCGTCGGACTGAACCCTTTATTTCGCTCACTGGGGTAGACTCTTCTAGTTCCACGTGCCTTGAGGACACATGACACAGTGGATAAAGGCGTTAGTTAGATCCAGTGACAGGACCCAAAGAGTGTGAGTTCAATAGCCGGTTAAGGCAGTGGAGAACTTGGAGAGGGGAATTAACAGGAGATTACTGATAACTGGCATCCATTAAACATGGCACGTGGAACTAGAACAGTCTACCACGGTGAGCGAAATAAAGGGTTCAGTTCGACATTCCAACCACCTGAAGAAGGCCGGAGCGTACATCGGTCGAAACGTTGTGATAAATATGGCGATTTGGACAGTTCTTATACACTTTGTGTCGAGTAAAGAAAACACTTGTACGAACAGAAGAAAAATTAAATAACAAGCAGAACCGCAGTACCTTGTCAGTTGTCTTTGAGAAAATTTGTATAAAAGAGAGATTGCTGCCAAAATACACAATATATATCTCAGACATTCATATATCTTCATTCATAGGAGGGTCATTCAATAAATGTGAATTTTTCTGTATAAGGACTTCTAATACAGATAGAAGCTTACTTTTTTTAAATTTTTTTTTTGTTCTACTTCTTTTTCACATGGATTTAATTTCTTTTGCAGATTAAAAAAAAACTTTGAGAGTTTTGGCGATTAACAAAGATGGCCGAACAAGAAGCATGCTCCAGGATTGAACAGCAGTCAGTTATCAAGTTTTTGGTTGCTGAGGGGTGCAAACCAATTGACATTCATAGGAGAATGTTAACTGTGTATGGTGCCATATGTTTCAGTCAAAAAATGTCTACAAGTGGGCTAAATTGTTTAAAGAAGGACGGAGCAGTGTTGAGGATGAAGACAGGCCTGGGAGGCCTACAGAAGTGAGGTCTCCTGAGGTGATCGAATCAGTCAATGAACTCATTCAGTCTGACAGAAGAACTACTGTGAACTGCTGAGGCAGGTCAAGAAAGACATAAAGAACAAACGCAGGGATCATCAGTCAGTAGGAGTCATCTTGCATCATGACAACGCAAATCCTCACACAGCAGCCCAAACGGTGCAGACCATCAACGAGCTGGGCTGGGAACTGCTCTCTCATCCCCCTTACAGCCCAGACCTTGCCCTTTCAGAATTTCACCTGTTTGGTCCCTTGAAAGCGTTCACGAGAGGCACGAAGTTTAAAAGTGACGATGATGTCAAAAGTGTTGTGAACGACTGGCTGAGACACCAGTCCAAAGATTTTTACGCTGAGGGAATACGGAAGCTTGTGCATAGATGGGAAAAGTGCTGGAAGACTACGTTGAAAAATAAAAAAAGTAAGCTTCTATCTGTATTAGAAGTCCTTATACCGAAAATTTCACCTTATTTATTGAATGACACTCGTACATCTTCATATTTATTATTAATTGTAATATGACACTGGGCTTTAGAAAGTATACATCGTAACCAATTAAGAACCAAAGCATATATTCATTTTGATACACCTTGCATAGTTTACTTACATACAATTCACTTTTATCCGTAGTCGTTTTGCCTAGTCAAACCCATAAACTTTAACTTGAAATACACATTTAAACAAGCTCTGTTTTCGTATGACACAAATATCTTGATCATATCTGCGGCTAAGTTCTTTATCGCAATAACCCGCTTTGCATGTCTCCGCGGTCAAAAATTCGTTATTATCCAATTAGATATTTGCTCCGAATTCTTACCGCCACCGTCCTAATTACGCATTCACACTTCATAATCACACGACCAAGTAATGCTTCTGCTCAAGAGGAAGTAATCAGCAAGCAATTAGACACTATGTAATTTTCTAATTAATCATTCATACCAAAGTCTGGGCATAATGTATTCAGATTTCTATACAATCGATAAATGCAAATTATGATAATAATTATGTATTTCAATTTCCGGTCAGGGAAAATGGAGCCCGTAAGAATGAATAAATAAACAATAAAAACAACTAACAAATCTTCCTGTGTCAGTCTGAGTTCTGACCTTGTATCTCTGTTAGGACTCATCAGACTGTTAAAAGAAAATGATCAACCAATCCGAATTCCAAACAGAAATCATTATTTTGAAAATAATTACTGACGATACAATAATAAACTTTACTCGCGTACAGATAAAAATAGCAACAATAAAATTGAAACAACATTAAGTATTGAGACATTCACTGAATTTAAAATAATCTTGTAATAGACTTCTTGTTGAAAGCGAATTTGGTAGCATAGTAATTGTGAGTTCAATCCCTGGTTCGGTTTGGTTTGTTTTTTGTTTTACAGCATATCAACCTCAATGGGTTATTTAATGACGACAATATTTTTATTACTGGTAATATTTTTTCTAAAAATGTCTTGCTAGTAATATTTTTTCTTTCAAATTGCATTGCTGGCAATATTTGTTTCCTTCAAAAATGTATTGCTGGTAATCATCATCATCTTGCGGCCTCAACCGAGATTGAACTCACCAATACTTTGATTGGTGTAGTTCATAATCTTGTCAAATAGCTGAATTCTTGATGCTTCGCTAGGGCTATCAAGGGTGTTTTTATCGTGACACCATCACTAAATGGATTGCCAACCAAGGCTCAGAGAGACTCCATTCACCCTCCTTGCTGGTAATACTTTTTCCTTTGAAAATGTATAGCTGGTAATATTTTTCTTCAAAAATATATTACTGGTGATATTTTTTTCCTTGAAAAATGTATTACTGGTAATAATGTATTGCTGGTAATAACTATTTACAAAAATGTATTGCTGGCAATTTTTTTCCTTCAAAATGTATTGCTGATAACATTTTTTACCTCAAAAATGTATTTCTGGTAATATTTTTCTCAAAAATGTATTACTGGTAATATTTATTTTCTTCAAAAATGTATTGCTGGTAATAATTTTTCCTAAAAAAATTATTGCTGGTATTAAAACCTATTTTTACACTTTCATGGTGCTTTGACCACAGTTTGGAGGTTAACTATTTGCCCATAGTTGGGACCCTAACAGGTGCTACCACCCCTGATCATGGTGGACCTGGGAACACCAGCAATTAAGAGGTGATTCCACGCATCTCAAAACCTGATCAGAGGCCTTGATGTTGGACGTAGTTTATCGTCTTACCCAGGACGCGGATGTAGTTTATCGTCTTATCCGGGATTCCTTGTTCGGTAATATATATTTAGACTCAGTAATTACTAAGTAGTGCTACAAAGATCAAATCGATATATCTCTTGATATGGACAGCAGATTAAAAACATAGATTAAACCAAGGGTTCACTTTGAAAACCCTTGAAGCTTGCCCAGACCGACAGTCATCTGATGAAAACCTGATGCCATTATGGCCGAAACGTACAACAAAAGCGAAGACATGTAAATCAGCTGAATATAAAAAAAAGTAAGTAAACTTTTCATTTCAGACACTTCTTCTTTTATATGTTGTGTCACTTCAGGACGTAGGCGATCATGGCCCTCCACATCTTTCTGTCCATTTTAGCTCTTAATAAGTTTTATCATTATGTTATTTTTCCCAAACCCTGTTATGCCATCCAGTTTCTCAAGTTCATCAAGTATGTTACGCCTTCTTTCCTCTCTCCCTCTTTCCCTCTACCTGGGGTGTGAGTATCAGCTTTACCAAGTCCTCCTTCCTCATTACGTGTTCCGGAAATCTCAACTATCTCTTCTTGATGTTAAGTATGTTTCCTTTTTGTTTCCAAAACCTCGTTGCTATCCGTGGTATCCTCAGCTTTCTGTAGAACCACATTTCTGTTGCTCCAAGTGTCTTCTTCATCTTGGAGAAGATTGCCCAGCATTCACTGTCATACATTCGGACAGATATCCCGTAACATTTCAGTTCAGACGAAATTTTTCTGTCCTTTAATACACTGCTTAACATTTTATTAAATAATTAAAATAATTAGGGATTCTCGTCTACAGTGAATATTGCATTAGAACTGACTTTACTTTTAATCGAGCCTTATATGGATTACGCGAATTGTTATATTTTGTTTATCTTATACAAACTCAAATGGTCAGTCAAGGTAGTTGAAATGTCAATGAATGGATGAGAATAATGATATAGATAGTTCTATATGAATCCAATGAGAACAAACCCTTTGTAAATTGAATAAAGGGTTCAGTTTGAAATTCTAAGAACGTTATCTGGATCAACACCTGAAGAAGGGTGATCGGGACAATGGACGAAATGTTTTGACAATGCCACGCAAGTTGAGAACATTAATACGAATGTAAATAATATAAATAATAATGATACTCATCGTAGAAATTCTGAAAGATGAAATTATTTTATCGCTCGAGTAGATTTTCTATTTGCGACTGTAATGGTTTTGTTTTGTTTTTTCTATTATAATAATTCTGTAGAAATGCAGTCATATTTATTCCTGGTATTTTGAAGAATTTTTTTTTTTTTTTTTTTTTTTTTTTTCTTTTTTTTTTCTTTTTCTCGCAACTTTCGGACTAATATTATACGACGTTAGCACTTATTTCTGCTCGGTGCTACTTACAAATGACCAGTTTGTGTGTTGTAATAATAAAAAAAAAATGGTCGATTTTAATGGTCTAATCGTTAAAGTAGTTACCTTGACCAAACATCCTTCCCAGGAAAAAAAAGTCCGCGCCTAATAATCTCGTCGCAGATTATTTTTTTCCCATCATCGTTGCATAGGAAGCATCGTAGAATGGTGGTCTGTGAAAATTCGATAAAAACAATAGAAACATAGTATATATGCAACTCCATATTATTATTAATAATAATAATAATGGCGGCTTAATCGATTCCATGAACATCTGTCTTTTAGGATCTAGCCATTCCTTTTTGCAGGCGCCTGCTCTGGCACATTTGATATTGTTCAATACCCACATAGTTAACGTGTGCTTTATGTAGTAACTATGCTGATCGCATCTTATTTACAGTTTCTTGGAGGAAGCGCTTCATCTGTCGTGATCAACAGTTTAAAATTACGTTTAACTCCTCAGTCACGATGACTTTTGACTTCAAGCTAGCAAATTAACTGATAATAATTAGTAAATAGTATTCAATCAAAACTTGTAAGTAATATTGCTTTTATTGTGGGAGTAACAATTTCATCTATTAATGCAGTGTTTGACAAACAGAAAGATATAATTTAAATTTCTGGGATAGATAATGAAAGAAAAGTGCTTGGAGAATTTAACACTCACAGGGCATAATAAAGGAAAGAGGGGCAGAGAAAAACAGCGATTAACCTCTCCAATACGATTATGGAAAGACAAGGAATTGAGAGGAATGTTATGGAAAGAAACGTTGCTTAGATATTCCAAAGGCTGGAAATTGTGAAGAGACATGATAGTTCACGTTCTGAAGAGGCATGATAAATAAAAAAAGACCGCTCAGTGTGACTAATTGCCAAGGAGAGCCAGTCAGGGAAAGCTATTTAAGGTTGTGAATGATATATTTTAGGGTGAGTCACTAGTAATTTCTGTTTTTATTTACCAATTTTATTCTTCTAAAAGTGAAATAAAATTACATTATATTCGATTGTATATTCCCAGTTATTAGCAACGGCTTCGACACAAATCAGACAGATCTTTGATATCTTTTGAAAAAAAATTAAACAAGTTTTGATATGAAAAGTTTTTGATGAAGTCTTTCATCTGTTTTTCATTAAAGATATCCCGATCAGTGTTTTGCAACAATCGAAAAAAATCTTTTGGTACAAATGTAAAGAGTGGCTTGCTCGCCTCGTAGGACTTAAGATCAGCTCTGATCGGATGTACAAATGGAATTCATACATACGATTAATCTTAGTCAGTTCCCTGTAATACTCCAGTGAGTACCTAGCTCTTCCTCTACATTTCCAAGAACCAGATCAGACTAAAAATGGTGTACTACTGCCATATAGTAGCCAAGTCTCTGCTTTCCAGTCTCGATAGAATCCAAAAGCCTATACGTGTTCTTGTGGATCATTAATTATTCTTTAACCTACAACCACTTTTCCACAGACGAAGCGCTGCAAGCCTCCCGTTACTCGCTATTTCCATGGAAGGTGTTAAGACGAAATATATTCATTATTTTCACAACTTCTAACCCTTCACGGCTAAGACCTGCCATATGATGCACATTGTAGAAAACCACACACATTCTCTTCGTATTGGTGAGATGCAAGTTCCATTCGAACGGATTCTTCTCACGAAGTGCTACTTTGGGAAACTGACTCCTAAGAGGATGCTTCCCCGATCCCTACGATTTTAATCTGTTCAAATTTAGGGTTAACCGTTATCCTTATAAAGTGTGCCCTTTACCTCTTCCTCTGTAACCTTTTATTTTGAATTGCTCTAGGGCCTTGGGCAGTGTGAACAATATTGTAAAAAGGGAACTATAATTGCAATATATCTATATATTGCAATTATATATATATTATAGATTTATATATAATATATATAATATAATATAATATAATAATATATATATAATATATATGTTATATTTATATATTGCAATATATATAATTGCAATATAATTTACAATATTGTCAAAAGGGAACTATAATTGGAAACAGTAACAACAATTATAAGTCTTCTTCGATGGAAGAGCGATATATGAGTTAGTTTTGCTGCAAGTAAACGATTCTCAGCAGTTTGTGTTGATATTGTTGGAGACAAATCTCGTATTTTTTGACACTGCTTCTTTTACAACGCTTCGATCTTGGCTAGCGTCAGTATTATCTGGTCATCAAGAACTTGGTCTACGTCAGATGAGTGTTAATTTGGACTCTGTTGCTAAAATCAAAGCACCAACGACCGGTTCGCAACAAGGAGAGAAATTCTCCTGAATTACTATGTAGCTTCACGCAGTCGCACAGTCTGATACATCGCAAATGGTTCTAACTGTACCACAGAAGCATATGTATGTTTTCAAGGCATATTACCATTACGCAGGACTCTTTCTCTCAATGGAACCTGCATAAAATCGTAACTCTTAGATACAACGATTAATATTACTATATAACAAGATGGGCGAAAACTTTGATTTTTTTATCAAACTGTGTACTGCCCTTTCGCTTGCGTATACTGGCTATGCAGCGTCTCACTCTAAATGTTACAATTTCATTTTCAGCCATTATAATTCTACGTTGGCTCTTGGTAGCTTTCTGTATCAAGGAAAAGCATTAACAAATACGGTGTCAGGCGGGGAGTATATGTTTAAAAGTTATGACTAGAGTTTACTCCAATCCTAGGTCTCTTGTAAGTCAAACAGCAAAGCTGCTGTCGAGAAAAAAATCTTCCCTAGGCAAAAGAGATGAGAATTCGAATCTCGTACACAGCTTACCTGTTGTTGTAAATCTTGTATATTTTTCAATGGTTACTGACCATTCATTTTAAATTCAAGATAAAACTGAATTTTACTGAAAATATTTTATACATGGGTTCACAAAAATATTGAAACATGCATAAAAATAGGTGTTCAAACGTAATTTTGGGGTGCTGATTTCAGATATGATATCCATTTTCCCTTATCCCCTCTAACTTATGATGTATACATGTATACATATAGGCTTAAACCAAAAAAATGTTACAGTAATAAACTAGATAAATAGGTGTTTAGTTTACAGATGCTGAATTAAATTTATTTAATTTGTGGATGCTGAATTAAAATTGATACTTTGACATGCAAAAATGTCCTCTTTAAATTTTTATGTCAGTCCGATGTCATTTACCTATATATATACAACCATTTTATATGTTGCCTACATGTTTATATTTTGATTTTGTGAAAATATACGTAACTCTATATATAATCACTGTGTTTATTTTTAACATTTTTATGAGCTGTTACATATTTCTACAGTGGCGTCAAACACTTCGGTACACTGATGTTGCATCAACAAGGCTTATTCATTCTTTTACATATATGGGGATTTCACGACAGATGTACAGGGCCGAACAATTACTCCTCTCCTGAGAACTGCTTACTATCACTATTTTGCATATAAAATTAAAGATCAGGACAAATGTTTTGTCCTGCATATCTGTTGCAAACGTCATTAGAATGGACTAATAGCATAGCTTAATGAGAAGAAAGTAGCCTATAATTTTGCTGTACCAATGATTTAGAGGAAGCCACGAAACCATGCAGTAGTATTTTAATTTTGACTAATAAATAAAACTGGTTACAACGTTTCTTCCAGAAAAATATTTCAACCTTCCCTCAGCTATGAGATCTGTCCCACACTCAGATAATCGCCGTATACTCAGTCCCTCAACAAATAAGAATCCTTTTCCTTCATCTGATGAAGAAAAGTCCTCAGAGGAGGATCATGCCATAGCAGTCTCTCCTGTTGACAATGACTCTGTTTATTCAGGAACAAATGTTTTGAGACCTACGGGATCACACTGATAGATCTGTGATTTGTACCTATCTAATTACAGATTCTCGTATCCCGGCTGAAGCAATGGAACCTGGTCGAGGCAAATACAAGTATAAGCAGAACACGGAACAATGCTTTTTGCTTTCTTCTTCAACATAAAAAACCGGTTGGGCTACTACAAGAATGTCTCTGATTTCTTCACCTCCCCTGACTTCCCTCACAACCCTTCATATTGGCGACTTTTCATAGATTTTTCCAAGCGAAGACTGATGACTGCGCTCCTGCAGAATGGGAATAAATA
>CAHIKZ030005506.1:3697500-3757500 GCA_903632075.3 Acanthosepion pharaonis
TATGGCCTGATGATTGCGTCCAGCATGAAACAGACTGTCGCCTCTAAGTGTTGACTTCAATGTTCCTTTATATATATATATATATATATATATATATATATATATATATATATATTTGTGCTGCTTCAGGTTTGTTCTAGGCTCACTATTTAGAAAGCTAGAGTGTAGTCTCAGAAGTTCTTATTTGATTTCAGAGAAACTTTGAATATTTTTTCTCAAGGCAGATTGTTGTTAATAATAACATTCGGGTGTCTATAGCCATGAGTAAATACTTTAGGTTTGTCGAGTGCATTACATTTATATAACGTAATAAACTAACAAATCAAAGACGGTATTGTTCTAAAACTCAAAGATCATATTATACCAAAGTAGATTTCATATATATATATATATATATATATATATATATATATATATATATATATATATAAATTTGATTAAATTTATTGTATTATTATAAACTGTCCAAAATATTTACTTTGCGGATACCTAACAAGCTGGCGTAAATAGATGGTAGAACAGAAAGTACAAAGCATAAAAGTAAAGAAAAAAAAAGAAAAGATGTACTGAGGATAGGATATTGTGGAGAACCATGAACTAATTATATCTTCAATATTGCCTGCACGATATAGAAACAAAGTTAAATAAATACACTGATTTGACGTTTGTAACTATTTAAAATTTGGATTAACTGTAATGTACTTTACTGTAATGTACTTTTTAACACTCTTGACGCCATGTACCGAAAACTGTTTCTCGAGATCATCCAGCCATTTCTGTTAATTATTCTGTGAGCCCCAGTTACTAGAGATAGAATTCCAGATATCATAATGCAGCCGACTGATTCTAGAAAGAAAGGGTATCGTGATCTCCCGATGAATTTCATAAAACTCACATACGCTTTTCACTTACTCTTTCTGTAAATGTTAAAGTAAACCAGATCGAGGCTGAAAAAGTTACCCATTTTCCACCGGAGACAGAGTTCAATGTTTGTGTCAAGATAAAAATCAAGACTCGAGATTTAAGGTATTCAGATGTTTTCTACTGAGACGATTAGGAAAACTCGCTCTTTCTCGTCAAATTTCCTACTAAATTTAACTGGTCAAGTAGTTTCAGACGGCAAAAGATGTTACACAGAAATCCGAGGACGGGTTGAAACAGAGAAAAATGTCTTTCAGGAATTATTCAAATTATAGAGAAATAGCAAAATATTGTTACAAAGAAAAATTTTCTGAGCTGTTATGCATTATTATATATGGCAGTGGGATGATGGATAATTTGCTTACAGATGAAGGTTAAACTGAAAGCGATAGTCAAGTGATTCTACCGACGGATGCTGGGAATACCATGAACTGAACATGCGACCAATGAAGAGGTTTTAGGGAAAATAAATAGATACAAGAATAAACTTATAAATATAATCAGAAAAAGACAGTTGAAATTCCTGAGACACCTAATGAGTAAAGGAGGTCAGAAGATAGGAAACTCCCAGGGCATATTGTAGGCGAGCGAAGCGGGAAAAACATCGAGTAACTTACGTAATGTATGGCTACCCCTCAAAAAACAAAAAAAAACAAAAACAAAAAAACAAAGAGGAAGTTGTGGAGATACATGATCCCCAAAGCCCTGAAGAAACAGAGCACATAAAAGAAGAACGCATTTAAGTTAATCTAAAAGAAAAACGCATAAAATAACACATAAGTTAATCTAAAATAACAATTTAAATTTGATAGTTTTTATTTTTCTATACCGATGATCAAATGTGTTGAATCTGTTATGGTTTAATGACTTAAATCTGCTTGCTTCCAATTTTATTTTCCTATGTGTCGTGTTCTCTTCGGGTAAAGATGATCATTGATCTCCATCATTTCTTGTCCTTTGTAGCTTTTAATAAATTTTGTCTTTTTGTTATCTCTCCTAAACCATGTTCAGCCATCCATTTAATTAAACTCGCTAGATAGGCCATGTGTTGCTTTTCTCTACCTTCAATTTTACTTGTGAGTATCAAATTTTCCAAGCCTTCTTTCCACATTATGTTCACTAGAAATTCCAACTCTCTCTTTCTGATGTTAAGTATAAGTGTCCTCGTTGTTTTTATTTTTTTCTAAAACTTCTGCCAATCATTTACAAAAGCTCGATACGTAGGTTATGCCCTGTTTTCCTCTGTCCTCCTCGCCTTCAGTATGTCCTTTGAGTATGAACATTTCCAAGCCATCTTTCCTCATTTTGTGCCTTAAAATTTTCAACTGTCTTTCTGATGTTAAGTATAAGTGTCCATTTTGTTTCGATTTTGTCTAAAACAGCGTCGTTGCTCACGACTGTTATAAAATTTTGTCAGGATTAAGATCAGCCTATCCCCAGGACTTTTACCTATATCATTCTCCACCTCCTGCTCTTTCTCCTCATTATCCTTAGTTCCATCAGACAACCCTGTATAGAATAGAATCACGGTCTCGCCAGGTGATATGGCTCAGATTTCTGTAGCAATTATATTTTTACGGGATTGTGTGCCTATATTTTCAAATTGACATTAATTGTGGAGTATAAATTCGGTAGGTTTTACTTCATTTGAACACTATCACCATCCTAACTCAGCGACTTTGATTTGACGTACGGCACTGGAAACATTATGATTGGAATTACTTACTGGTAAAGCAAAGGAAAGTATCTCATCATATCTTAAGCTCTGTAGCTCAATCATAATGATCGACACGGCGGAAGAGGTCAGCGCCAGTCGGGCTAGCGTAACCAAGGCGGACCTTGAAAGACCAAGCGTCCGACTGACTGATGTAACCAGGTTTGCCTGATCTCGCCTTTCTCAATCTCGTTTGATCTACGAGAGAGGCTCTTCTGGCCAAGTGTATGGGCTTCTCCATCGCGCAAAGTTGTCTACCAAAATCAAATTCACAGGAATGGCCACGTCAAACAGTGTTTGACTTCGCTTTCTACCATCCTTCAACTCTTCAGGAGCAGGCTGGGCTTTCACATCAATCTCTGCAACTACCTCCAGAGAGGGAATAATGAGAAAGGGTGACGACCCCGGTGCTCGGATGCGAGCGGGTGCCAACGACAAACTTATTAAAAAAAATCAACACTAGCTCCTCTCGGCTTGTTTTGATAAAAGTTAACACCTTGACTTTGGAACAACTTCCAACTTTAGATATATTTTGAGAATTCCGAAATATTTATTTCATGAGTCGGAATGTCTTCATACTCCTATACACGTCACAACCAGTGTGTTTTCAGAGGAGTTTCAAAGCTTCTGCTGTCATTTATTACTAATGAAGACCAGACTGCATTTCCACTGATTCGGTGTATATATTGGCCGAGAATTGATATCACGAATCCCATAAGATCAAATAAGCTTTATCGAAACTTTTAGACAGTCAGCTTTAATTATTGAAGATTGAAGTTGGTAATTATTCCTATTGAGACCTCTTTAATAGCATTTTCGATGCTAAAATATCTTAACGCTAAACACTTTATTAAAACAAATATATTACATCAGTAAAATTTGCCTAATGTATTCAATTATGTATTGAATAAATTCAGTATTCAAATATTTTTTATTTTTTTTTCTGGTGAAATATGATATTCTGTATTATTCAAATCAGCTTAATAAATGCGAATGATATTTTAGAAATAGTTTTAAATTAAGAATTATCTTAAGGAAGGCATTAATGAGAGGGTTTTTTTTCGTATTTACTAGTAGTTTTTTCCCGTTGTCCGCCAGTCTATCGTCCCCAGAATTAATATATATTGTTTAATTTCCGAGTAACTGATATTACTAACAAGCGACTCTCCTATCAGAATAAATCAGAATATTTCTTTCTTTCTTTCTTTCTTTCTTTCTTTCTTTCTTTCTTTCTTTCTTCCTCCTCTGAAACCAAGTAGCGTCTCTGATAGTCTTTTGTCTTTACATGTGATCAAAACAAAATTGTCTATTATTTACGAGCTATTAGCAGGGAACGTTAAGCGCTTCTTTCTTTCTTTCTTTGACTGAAACCAAGTAGCGTCTCTCATAAGTATTTTGTCTTTTTTTGTGTACAATTTAATCACTGGAATCCACTAATACCAATTTTTGATCACATATCAATAATATCAACTATTTTTAACCCGTGAAAATTAAAAGCTTTTTCTATTTTAAATTACTGAAGAATCTTAATTCATCAATTTATGATTGAATATGCTCATAGCGAGTTCTCTGACAATAAAATATCAGTAGAATTTCCCCTATCCCATGATTATGAGATTAACGACTTTAACAAACATTGCAATAGAAATTATAAATATGATAGCTGGTCACTATTTTAAGTAAGAAGCTACAAATGAAAGGATTTGAAATTGACAACATTTTCCATTTCACTGAAACAAATGTTAAACACTTCTATCTACCTTTCATTCTTTCATTTTCTCACTGAAACCAAGTAGCGTCTTTTATGTCTTTTGTCTTCTCACCTGATCAGAATGCAATAGTCCATTAATTACGGGATATTATCAGGAGACGTTAAGTGATTATTTCTTTCCTTTTTTCTTTCTTTCTTTCTTTGACTGAAACCAAGTAGCGTCTCTGATAAGTCTTTTGTCTTTACATGGGATCAAACGAAATTGTTCATTATTTACGAGATATTAGCAGACGTTAAGCGCTTCTTTCTTCTTTCTTTCTTTCTTTCTTTCTTTCATTGAAACTGAGTAGCGTCTCTGGTAAATCTTTTGTCTTTACATGTAATCAAAACGGAATTGTCCATTATTTATGAGGTATTGGCAGGATGTAACAGTCGTGCGAACTAATGAAGAGAGGGACAAGCACAATTGCTATATGATAGTTTCTCGTTACAGGTAAAGTGTCATATGTTACCCTTGCCTATTTAACGAAATGAACTAATTCACCTTAACTCTGGTACTAAATAAAATCGATTTTCTAGACGCCACCAAACTTAATGTCACAAGATTTTCCCTTGATGTTATTTTTACATTAAGATGACAATTGGTCAGTCAGCTTTGTCTTTGTTGATAATTTTGAAGAAGTCATTGATCTTTCCAACATCATTGATTTCAGATTCTCTTTTAGATCCGCATTGGTTTTATCCCTTCAAAGGTAACCGGTTTTATCTCACAAAGAACCCCCATCAACCCTATAACTTAAATTGTCGAAAAAGTTGTTTTTTTTTATCCTTGGTCGACATATCGATTAACTGTAGAATCAAATATTTATTTACCTACGTATTTTATTTGTTTTAAATTAAATTACTCTATACATTGTATAGATGAGTGTGAGTATTCAAGGCAGTAAGATTGATTGTGCAATATGACACGCTTTACTAACACAGATGCTGACAATTCATTGAAAAATAAAGAGAAAAAAATTGTTCCATCTTGAGTCCTATATATACATATATATACATATATACATATATCTGCACAGTGGATTTCCACGTGTGCTGCCGTATAGCTATTAAAGTGTCATATAACAGAAATCATACTTCGAAAGCATAACAAGGTTTGTTTGGTAACAACGAACGCCTTCTGATATGATACCAACAGATATTATTTAATCATTTCAGGCAAGGCATATAACAATTGATACTATCTGGACTGATTTAAATTACTTATGTTTTACTTTATATATTATGCATAACTGTGTGTTTCCTTGATAAAAAAGGAAAAAAGAATCTTGTCGATTTTTGTCCCATACAGGAACATTATATAATAGCCACTGATTGTTAGTTTTGTTGCTAAGAGGATTGCAAGGAAGAAAACCTTTCTACCAAGTTTGTTCGGTTGCGTTTACTGGAATATTACAGTTGTTCCTAACAGCAAAACAAATATCAATAAAATGAGACTTGATGTAATTGTCTTCAAATTCATTTGATAAAGTATTTTCATTTCTAAGCATTATTTTTAATCCCTTAACTATATCTCATATGCTTTTAAAAGGAAAATCTAACGTGACACTTAAGTAAGCATTATGTTTCGAAAATAAAGTCTAAGCTTAAGGTGCTCGCTTAATTTTAAAAAAAAAATAATTTCACCCAAAGCAAGGCAATAAATCCACTAAGACACAAGAGTTTTCTGAGTGCGAATGAATAAGAGAAAGAAAAACATTATTAAGGAGAGAGGACAATAAAAGAAGAGGAATCAAGAAAACATGAGATAACGATTGCCATGTCATTTAAATTTCTGAAGATCACAGATGGCTGGAAATCAAGAGGCCGGAAGGAAGTTACACAGGTAGAAAGTGCGAGAAAAGAAACTGTTAGCAAAGAATTTATGATTACCTTCTACAGTAAAACAATGAGGCATAACAACCAGTCTCGTACTGCGCTTAAAAAATGTCTAGGTATCATAGAGCAAAGTTCATCAGGACAATTACCATGAAAATATTTATAGAAAAAGGCAGAAGGAAGCTAAATTACGGCCATGGGGAAGTAACTGAAGCTAGATTGCCAGGTCAGAACCAATAACATTGCAGATTCTTCTTTGAAGTTCATCAACAATCTCTAAATATATAGCAAGTACATCAGACCATATGTGACAGTAATATCCGAAGTATGGGGGAATGGTTTACTTATAAATATATAAGGTAAATTATGGAGGGAAAAATTGTCTCGTACGACACAATGAACCAACCTTTCTAGCAGCAGACCTAGAAATTTCCTTAATATAATATTTCCACTGCATGTCAGTAGAGAACATTAGTCAGAGAAGGTGCAATGAGTCACTCTCCTGGAGGTTAGCATCAGCCAGGCTGATGGGAGGTAGGAAGGCGTCTTTCAGATGATTAGTAGAAAGAAATTTTGTTTGGGAGGCGTTAAAATTAACAAGTCATTCTTTGCCCCAGTTAATAGTAGAGTGTAGGTAAGTTTTGAGATCGAACCGATCAGAATTATTATTAAGGCACGAATAAATAGTTGTGTCATCAGCATAGATAACGAGTTGAAAGCTGAAGCCACCAAAAAGTTAATTGGTTTAAATTACTAAGAACGTAGGTTCAAAGTTGAGCTTGGGGAATAATAATCTTAGTGCAGTCATAGAAAAGAAGAAAAATAGGATGAAATAAATATTGATAAATTTTTGTAATTGACAATAGCGCGTTTAAGTAATTCGTAGATTATTAGATTTGTTTCTACGAGACTAATAAAACCTATGATGTTGATATAACTGTGATCAGAGAAGAAAAGACATTTCAAACATATGCAGTATATAATTTAAACAGAAGTAACAGCGAAAAATATTTTTAAACAGATTTCTCATACTAAGTCTATCTAGAGGTTTACTAGTTAAACTGCTCAAAGACATTTTTGTAATCCTTCATAAGCCATTCATAAAATCATTTTGAAATCAGGAGTAAGACTTTCTTGAAAAGCAGTAAAGTTTCTGAGGTTCGTCTGATGAATTTGATCTTTTAAGCTTCGCCATAAAGTATCAATTAGATCTAGGAAATTGACAATGTCATTGAGGACTACCAACAGCAGTAATAACTAAAATGGATTGCACATGTAGCTAGAAGAGAAAATAATGACACAATGAAGATGTTGATATTACACAATACCGAAAGTAAAAGCTTAGGGATCAATACTAAAACGAATGATTAAAGCTACTGGACTTGAGAAACCGATTTTCCTGAAAAAAATTATGAAGTGAAAGATTTTATAAATGTCAACCGACTGTAGTACTGGATGCTCGATCAATGAATGCCAAATTTGTCCTTCAAAAAGGCTAATACTACTATTACCATTACCATTGAATATTCATTACCATTGAATATTCATTACCATTGAATCCGATATATGTTTTGATCTGAACCCCGCCTCCCGAAAAACAAGTAAACAAGAAATAATTCGGGGTGTTATCTTGTTAAAACGTCCAACATCCTTTAACCTCAACTGCTCATTAAAGAAAATAAATTATCCCACAGTATTATCGGACGCATTGTTTCATTTATGCTTCATTCGATCACGTGTGAACTTCAGAATTCCGGCGACTTTTTCCAACAAAGTTATTTTCTGTCGAATACGGAATGTAAATCCATGCTGTTAAATTCTATTCGTTATATTTGTAACCGATATTTCAGTGGTATTTAACGCAACTTTCAAACCGTTATACGTTATTATTGAATTCGGTTTTCTTTTTTTAGTATTTTAGAGCTGCCCGTGATGAAATTCTCCGTGGAGCATCTGTGCGAGGAATATTTTTGGCAGAACCAAATTTATTTCAGTTTAGAATAATCGATCCAATGGTAATGATAGGTTTATTTATATTTAGCATCTTGATAATGGCTCTATAGATCAGCGCTACTTTATGTTACTTAACTGCATTATTACTTGGATTGGTTGAGATCTCGTTTATTTTAATTATATTAGTCTCGGTGTGAGAACGAGAATTGGCGAATGATAACTGTGAACACATACCGTTTTCTATGCTGGTAGAAAAGCATCTAGAGTTCAATTCCATCTGAAAATTTTATATTAAATTCTAGTACTTTTTGGTATTAATTTAGTTTACATTTTGTGCAGCATTGTGTATCACTAAATATATATTAATTTAATAATTGTATCTTCTTCTTTTTCTTCTTCTTATTCATCTATGCGTCTTGTCCCTTCAGATCGTTGGGGATCATGGCTCTCTACAATTTCCTATCCTTTGTAGGTCTTAATATAATTTGTCATTCTTTTATCTCTCCTAAACGCTATACCACCATCCATTTACTCAAGCTCACTATGGATGTTATACGTCGTTTTCCTCTGTCCCTTTTGCCTTAAATCTATCGTGTGAGTATCATATTTTCCTAGTCCTTTTTTCTCCATGAAGTGCCCTAGAAATTTCAACTGTTTCTTTCTGATGTTAAGTATAAGCATATTTTTTGTTTCAGTTTTCTCTAAAATTTTGTTTTTTCTCACATGATCAGTCAGTGGTACTATCAACATCCCGCTGTGGAGCCACATTTGTTTGTTGCTTCATGTCTCTACCTCTCTCCGAGGAGATTTCTCAGAATTCACTGTCATATAGGATGATTGATGTTACGTAAACGTAGGGTACTTTTTTTGTTTCTAACGAAATTTTCTTGTTACTTAATACTTTACTTAACTTATGGAAGACAACTTTTGCTATCGCAATGCCCCTTTAGATTTCCGTTTCACACTTTCCGTTGTCTGTCCAAACACTTTCGAGATATTTAAATCATTGCACTTGTTTGATTTTGGCATATCCAATTTTTAATTTGCACGGTGTTCCTTTTTCTGAAATATATTCTGTTATGTGCCATGCATGATATACGCTTAGACGATCATGTATTTTTCGATACATGACTGACGAAGCAGATGTTTTCCTGCAGTAGGTTGCCATTTCTTTTCTGAGGTAGACCAGTTGCCATTTTTTTTAATATTCTCTCAAAGTAAAAAACGTCTGTGTTAGACGTTTCGTTCTCTGGTTCAAATTGCTCACACCAAAGCAATGTTTATATTGATTGAATTACATATGTGTAGGAGAAGGTGGGAGAGATATAAATGAAACGTGAGCGTCGGGTTTAATTATATACAGAGAAGAAGTGCTGATGATGTGGAAATGCTGAATTTAAAAGTTTCGAATTTTAATATTTTTTCGTCTAACGTGTCTGGATATATGCTCTAGCCGATCTCATTCAGTTTCCTAAACTTTTGTTTTTATCGTTTTATTTAAGTATCCCACCTTGTGATAAAAGAAAATCTGCCAAGAAAGGTGAAACGTTTCTAAGAACATTCATGCAGATTTATAGTAGATCATCTAGGAAGCAATACATGTTCTATAAATTTTTGACCGAGCACGTTCTCTTTTAGCTACAGTAGCATTTTGAAATCGAAATTATGGTCAGACTTATAATGTTGAGTGAAGAATGCATTGATTGTGTTGTTCATGAAACACACACAGAAACACACACACACACATACACACACATATATATTATTATCAAATAATAAAGACCAGAAAGCCATGGTAAGGTTTTATTTCGCGAGACCGATAAAATTCGATTTCACTTTGTCAGACCTGACGGATTCAAAAACAATGATGAAGTTAAACGAATTTGGACATATATATATATGTCCAAATCTAAAATCTAAAAAAATATCCAATCTATATATATATATATATATATATATATATATATATATATATATATATATATAGAGAGAGAGAGAGAGGGAGAGAGAGAGAGAGAGAGAGAGAGAGAGAGATAAGATAAAGTTAATTGATAATCCGTATGGATAATTCCAGGGAGGATATAAATCCCGAGAGCTCAATGTCATAAACCGAGCAAGTAATAATTAGTAACAAATCGGAGACTTCAGAAAGCCATGGTAATATTTTATTTCGCGAGTCTTTCCTAACGATTAGTTTCCTGAAGTTAGTTATTAATGACCAAGCATCGATGGCCCTGGCGGTTAATGTAGGCATCTCCAAAGGTCACTTTTAGGAAAAACCCTCTTTTTGCTTTACATTTGTGAACATCTTTCACTTAAAACAATTTTTTTACATTTTTTATTATTGTTCTCTACATTATTGATAGAGTTTTCTTCCTAACCTTTTGTTTGAAATAGTGTGGAATGTCAACATCTTGATAATGTTATTACTTTCTGTTCTCGGTACATGTGATATTCATTTAACTGCTGCTGTTGTTCAAAGTCCGCAAATGATGGAGTTCCTACTTTTTCAGTACAGCTCTTTTTTGGTTCTTAATATATATATATATATATATATATATATACCATATATATATATATATATATATATATATATATATATATATATATATATATATATATATATATATATATGTTTCTACCTCATCAGAGAATGAAATCGGCTCAGAGGATTTTGATGCTAACAAAATAATTCATAAATTCAAGGGAAAACCAATCAAAAAATCAGTTATAACGGAATTATTTATCAGTCTCTTAAAAAACTGCTTACAAATGTAAAGAATGTGAGAGAAAGAAAAACCTATATGACATATTGTCTGGAAACATAATAAAATAAGAGCTGTTTAATTCCGACAAGTATTTCTTGATAAACAGAAAAACTATATATATATATATATATATATATATATATATATATATATAAAATGTCTGAGGCAATGTAAAAAACAAACCTGTTTTAATAATGTTTTTTTCTGAGATTTATGGGAACTGGAAGGTGGTCTAGATGTCTACTTACTTAAAAGACAAAGGAAACAATGTCACTGACGATAATAAATGTTTAAATTATTTACAAATGGAATAAAATATATCTAAAAAAAACTCAAAAGATCTCAAAGGTTTCTAAGAGCATGTTTTTATGCAATACTCTGTAGACCGAACGATCTTGAAGAAAAAAGAATTTTATTTCTCTCAGCATTTAGCTTTTGTTTTTCCATTTGGGAGGAGCCTACACCGACTGGAGCCGGCTTTGAAGTGTAAATGCTTCCTCATGATAAGCGGGCAAACAATTACTTTTACTTTCCGATTTACTTAAATTTATATGCATATATATATATATATATATATATATATATATATATATATATATATATATCTGTCTCTCTCTCTCTCTCTATATATATATATGTATATGATTAAATGTATTATGTTCGACACTTTCTTAATATATTTCTGTTTATACATTATTTTTACAGATATAACTTATTTAAGTAAAAGCTCTGTTTTTAATTAAACAGTATTAATTATATTTACTGTCTTGAATGTTCGAGAAATTTCGTAGAAAATATACGTTTTCAGATCGAAATCGAACCTATAGAATGCATATTTTCTACGAAATTTCTTGAACATTCATTCCGTCAGATATAATTAACACTGTTTAATTAAAAACAGAGCATTTACTTAATTAAATTGTATCTATAAAAATAACACACACACACACACGCACACACACACACACACACACACATATATATATATATATAAATAGATAATAAATAGATAGATATTTATATATATTTGAAACGGAATCACTATATATATATATATATATATATATATATATATATATATTGATAATATTAATAATAATATTGTACGTCAAAATAAATATGACACTATTAACATATACTATTGTAACCAAATGCATAATAATTACAAACATGATGTAGCAACACTCAAAAACATAATAGGTAGAAATTTTAAACCCATTAATAATAATAATAAGAAGAAAGCTAAGCTCATCATATATTATAAAAAGTTTAAAACAATTGAACTCATAGTCTCTAATAACCCTACGACCACACGACTAAATCCTTTACAAAAAAACAATGTAATTTATCAGTTTACATGCCCGTTCAGAGATTGTATCTCTGATGCTAATAAAAAAAAAATCGCTACATATATTGATTTTACTGCTACCACGCTCTCCCGTAGAGTTACCTGTCACCTTTCTGATTTTAGTTCTATTAAACAACATTTCTGAGAAAAACTTAGCCATGTACATAGTATTAGACAGATATTAGTTGATAACGCACGATGCTCACACATGCACATAGTAAAAAGAACCTTCAGATATTGGAGGCCATCTACATTAAAATGTCGCAAACCCCACTCAACAAAATTACATTTCAAACTCATCCCAAAATATTACATTGCATCTAGACATTAGTTCTGTTGTAATACTTCGGTCTATCGCGTGGTATGACATCATAGAACTGCATCTTGAACTTACGATCTGCGTCTGCTAGCAATCTTCTATGTCAAAATAATAAAATATCATCTTTGACGGTGGATATCTTTGTTTCATGTCTGTATAACCACTGTGAGGATGGCTATATATATATATATTTAGGCATCAGATTCTCTTTTAGGCATATCTGATTGAATAAAGTAAGACCATTATGTCTTCTTATTTTTATCATAATCCTTTCATACTTACGAATATTTTTCCATATATTACAATTATGTTATAATATACGGAAAATATTCGTGATTATATAAACGATAATGATAAAAATAAGCAGACATAATGTTTTTAATTTATTCAATTTGATATATATATATATATATATATATATATTGTTGTAGTGTCTTCCTCCTAATGAGGCTATTGCGGTCTGGGGGGAAGAGTGATATCGACTGAACGCTGGTCAACCGACGCACACTCCCAAGTCGTGTAATACTCTTCTGTTGTATTTACTGTTCAGTACACTATTTATCTGCAACTTGTTTTATTACTCCTTAACCAATTACTTCGTCACAACAAAATCACTAACACAACGATTTCAGTTGTAATAGGTTTGTCTTTGTAATACACATCTGAGGATAATGTCGGACGAGATTGAAGGTACTTTAGTAAGCAAAATCTACAGTAGCAAATTCTATAGTGATTTTTTTGATAAATTTCAACCTAATATCAAGCTGATTAGAGAAATAGAAAGCCTTGTTATTAAAATAAATAGGCAAAACATTTAATGAAATATGTTTGAATATGCAGTGTAACACGGATATAAGAGACCCGGATATAAGAGAAACCCGGATATAAGAGAGATTTTCTCTGATCCCAAATTAGAGCCTGTGCTAATGTATATAAAATAGACCAAACCCGGATATAAGAGAAACCCGGATATAAGAGACTTCTTCTCCGGTCCCGATAACTCTCTTATATCCGGGTTACACAATATATATATATATCTGTGTGTGTATGTGTATGTGTGTGTGTATACATACTTACATGATTAAACTTAACCAATGGATGTGTGTGCCACTATTTATTTAATTTAATGGAATAACTGCGGGTTTTACAATGATTGCTATGTTTATTCCTCGCTTTCCTTTCGTGTATTATTTACCTACATATACCTTTTATACCTACCTACCTATTTACTGAAGGACACACGCAAACACATACATACACATACACATGCGCGCACACACACACACACACACACACACATATATATATATATATATATATATATATATACATATATATCATGAATAAATAAGACAGCACTGCATGTTATGTGGCGTCGGATATTGAGCGAAAGGCTTGACGTTTTTCAGCATTGATCGAGGCCCAAACCAAAGACACCTTAAAATACGCCCAGTCCCCTTGTTCCTCCAGTGGCGGTGGGTGGGGACGTTCTTCCGTTTTCTTTTGTTCCATTTCCGTCGTATTTACCTGCAAGTCATGTGATGTGCAAATTCCAACGCCAGAACCAAGCAGCTGATACGCACTTTGTCATGCAATTGCGAAACGAATTCCCTTTAATCTATCTACTTCGATTATTCTTGTTACACGGCAGAATTCAAACGGAAGACGCTCAAAGGAAAAGGGAAAAAAAAGACATACGCACACAAAACACACACACACACACACACACACACACACACAAAAACGTAGATAAGACGGTATAAAGAGTCATAGATACGTAAACACATATTATTTGTTAAATTACTTAAATTCTTACATTCGCTTTTATCCTAATATCCGCTTCTCTTGCCTTCCATGCCCTTTTTCGATCTTCTCGTAATGTAGTTTGCTTCGTGGTTGAGATAGTTGCAGTCCTTTTGTACGTCGTCTATACTTGTTGTCTGACACTCTGTAAAAGACCTAATTTCAAACGTTGATTATCAAAGTTGGCATGATGATCGATCCAGTCTTCCTAATCCATAGTATCCCGTTATTGAAATATATTAATAACATACATCTCTCTGTCTCTCTTTCTCTCTCCCTATATATATATATATATATATATATATATATGTATGTATGTATGTGTGTGCGTGTATGTGTTTATACTGTCAATTTAATAATACTAATATCCGCAACTGGGAGTTTCATTTAACATCATTTTAGTGTATTCGGATCGAAATTGTGGATAAAATGTCCGAAGTTCATGTGTTTATTATTGTTTTGTTCAAATAATTTTGGCGGCCTCTGACATTTTCATGAACCAATATGGTCTCTGTAGTATGCGAAATTCCATTGTCTATATCCTTATATTCTTGGAAAGCCGAAAGTATTAAATAATCTTTTAATTGATATGCATATAACCCCATGCATGTTTTCTGTTATCATCTTTAATATGGATCACCAGAATGCATGTGGACTTGATGGTATCCTTGTAATATTTATTTAAAATGTGCTCCCGAACGGGCTCCTGTTCTCTCTAAATTCTACAATAAATGCTTCGCTGCCTCGTTGTTCTTCTTGTTGGAAATCCTCCCCTGTTTCCGTCTTTAAGAACTCAGGTAAACCGTCTGACTCTTCGAACTATCAGCCTGTTAGCCTTCCATCTCTTTTTGGCAAACTTCTAGAATCCCTAATCAACTCTGAATTGGTTAAGCATCTCAGATCGGAGAGTTATCTTTCAAGCAAACAATATGGCTTTTACTTCTCTCGGTCAGTTGTTGATGTATATCGTATATAATATATATATATTGCTGAAAGAGTCTATCAAGCTTTTGATGAGACTAGTGAAGCTCGGGCTGTTGGTTTGGACACATCTCGAAAGCGTTTGACATACCGGTCTTCTTCATATGTTGAAATGATTCAATTTTTCTTATGAAATGAATGTTGTCTGAATGGCTACTCTTCCAGATCATTTTTTTTACTAATGCAGGTTTCACACCAGGACCCTCTGTTTGGACCTACTTTGTTCTTAATTTTCATCAATGACGTTTCTGATGACATCATTTCTCAACTTGATATATATGCTTATGACACAATTTTTTCATATCTGCAGTTTCGTATCCAAACATGAAAAAGCAATTTTCCATAAGAATGTAAGGGGTTTTCATAAATCCGGCAGATTTTATATCACTCTAACTGTAGCTCCTTCTTCTCAGTGAACTAAGCAAAATAATCGATAGAAATACTATAGGCCTCTACAGGGACGACGGTCACAAAATCTTAAGAAAGTTTAACAGCACCCCCCCAATATAGTAAATAATCATAAAAACTTTAAAAAAACATAGACATAAAACAAACTAAAAATATTTCCTAGACTTCACACTCAACCTAAGAAATGGTACATATATTTGCCATATAGAAAAGCAAGCGAAACACCACTTTACATACACACATCTTACAACCACGCATCAATGCTAATTAACCAGATCCCACAATCGATTAACCACAAATTATCTGGCGTTTCTTCAAATGAAAGTCTCTTCAACGAAGCCAAAAAAGATTATGGAAAAGATAGTGGATTTTTGGCAACACTCACATACACATCACAGTACAAAATGCCAACAGAAAGAGATGCGTCATATGTGTTAGCAGCCCGAACAACAAAAAACTTAAAAACAAACGAAGAAAAATATCCATTAAACTCATACACAAACAATTCCTCCATCAAACAATCTCCACAAGATATTCAACAGAAACTGAGTAAAAATCATCCACAGCTGCACCGAGAACATGACACAAATAATAAAAGCGGAACAGAAAAAAAAAACAACAAATTACACGCACAAATCAAACCCATCTGTAACTGCATAGAAAAGCACGAATGTCCCTTAAACGGCAATTGCTTACAAAACAATATAATATACCAAGCGACTATAAAAACAGCATATAACGAATAAAAATATGCATAGGATTAAATGAAGGACTATGAAAAGAGAGAAACTACGTGCAGAAAACATACTTTACAAATACTAAATACGAGAAAAGCACAGCCCTTTCTAAACATAAGTGAGAAATTAAAAACAAAAACCAACAGCAAGAACACAGCAACATCCTACAACAAATTAGAAAAACTATTATGTAGCGCCGGATATTGACGTTTTTCTGCATTGCTCGTACGAGGCTAAAACGAAAGACACCTTGAAATACGCTCAATTCCAATGTTTCACAGGTGGTAGTGGTGATAGTGGGGTGCTTTCATTTTCTTTTGTTCCATTTCTATCGTATTTACCTGTAAGTCTTGTGATGTGAAAATTCCAACGCCAGAACTAAGCAGGTGATACGCACTTTGTCATGCAATTGCAAACGAATTCGCTTTAATCTATCTGCTTCGATTATTCTTGTTACAAGGCACAATTCAAACGGAAGACGCTCAAAGGTAGAGAAAAAAAAAGATGCATTTACAAAAAGACACACGCAAAAAAGAGACACCAAAGAACAAGACAAAAACTCGGATAATACTGTATAAACAGTCATAGAGACGTAAACACATATGATTTGTTAAATTACTTAAATTCTTACATTCGCTTTTATCCTGATATCTGCTTCTGCTGCCTTTCATGCCATTCTTCGATCTCTCCGTAATGTAGTGTGCTTTGTGGTCGAGATAGTTGCATTTCCTTTGTACGGCATCTATACTTGCTGTTAAACACTCTGTAAATGACCAAATGTAAAATGTCGATTTTCAAGTCCAACGTGATGATTGATTAAATGTGATGTTCCTAACCGATAGTATGGTGTTCTTGATAAAATTTAATAACATGAAAATTTTAATAACATATCACACGTTCCTCTCTCTCTAATCTCCCTTCTCTCTATCTTCCTCTCTCTCTATATATATATATATATATATATATATATATATATATATATATATATATATATATATATATATGACATCACATTATATGAAATGGACAAAGTCCAACAATTATTTTAAGACATTTTTTATGTTTATACGTTCATTTTATAGATAAAATATTTAAATAAATGCCAACGCTTATTATAAGCATACCATTTACTTAAATAATGAGAGGAAGGCCACACCAAAAGGATGTCGGTTTTGTTTCTCTCTCTCTCTCTCTCTCTATATATATATATATATATATATATATGAAATCTTCCTAATAATTTCTATCACTTGTATATCCTTGCTTGAACCGGCTTCTAATTCTCTGGAATGGAGCGGCTTGGGAATAGTAGTCGTGGTTTGTGGGTGCACAGTCCTATGGGTAAGGGAAACTCAGATGAGTTCCACCAGGGATCAAGTTATTTCATCGTCACGAACGTCCGTTAGTACAGTTGGTATGACGTTTGCCTAATATTGTAACTGTCCGGGTATCAATTCTTGGAAATGGATGCGCACTGCTGATGAGTCCGAAATATAGGGACTAAACAACCGTCCAGTGCATTCTGTTGAGGCTTCTTCTAGACTCAATGAATTAATTTTATTATATATATATATATATATATATATATATATATATATATATATATATATATATATATATATATATATAATGAAGTGGATATTTTCTGTTTATAACTTATTTTTATAGATTCAATTTATTTAAGTAAATGCTCTGTTTTTTTTTAATTAAACAGTGTTACATTTACCGGCCCGAATGTACGAGAAATTACGTAGAAAATACGCGTTCTCCGACAGGAATCGAACCTGTATTCCTATACGGAAACCATCATTTAATCTTAAGTGTTATATTATTTAGCTCCAGAGAAGCGTCTGGTTAGCAAAAAAGAAATTATTATTTTTGAACATACAATCTTCGACTATGCAATCGATCGATCGAGAAAACTGTAAGATTTTTGAAAGTGACAAATTGAACATCGATTGCCGAATTTATGGTAATATTGTTGGAAAATATTTAATTTGAAACTTGCATCTTTAAAAAAAAGCACCGTGTACACACAAATAAGGTCCATAAAATAAGATATACCTTTAAGCCAGGTTGAGGGTCGAACAGAGATAAAAGGCTAACTTGCCAGGAAGCGGATTTTGCATTGGATAATGTTTCGGCTTTTGTTGAACTAAAACAATTGCAAAAGCCTGTGCTAAGAGGCAAAAAATATTAACCGTACAGTAAAATTCGTGTTTAAATACTATTTGCACATCGGAATAACAACTGCGATGGACACCTACTGGTTCTGTATGCAATAATCCTGTTTAAATTATGATATGTTATTTTTTTATTATTGAAATTACGTCAAACATGGTTTATCTCTGAGAAAGATGTTCTTCATAGGGAAATCTGTGAATAACTATGTAAGAGAATTTCCGAATTTCATTCTTTATGTTCTTCAGTTAATTTGAAATGTAGTTGCCACTAGGTAATTATTTCCTTAACCGATTCTGATTTTTACCCAGGAGAATGCGATGCAGAAGCATTAGCGAATCGACTTGGAATGCAAGAAACAAAATCGGGGATATTCTTCTGTTACAAGAATTTCGGCCCACAAGAGGAAGTAACAATAAAGGAATTAAAATATAAAAAATAAAAAAAAAATGTTTTTAATGAATTAGCAAAATATTAAAAATAAGCAGAATAAAAATGATAGGACAAGAGGAGAAAACAGTGTTACATTAGATTCATATCCTGAAGGACATTGAACAATTAGGAAGTTTTATTTATTTATTTTGAAAACGAGTTTTAGGGGAAAGAGATAGTGAAAAAAGATTGCCAGAGAGAGATAAAACAAAATTAAAAGCAAGGATGTTGAGAAACGAACATAAATGTTTATAATAAAAAAAATAACAAAAACAAACAAAGAAAATTCATAAAAAAATAAAGAAAAAAATTCGCGTAAAGAAGAAAAGTGCGAATAAACAAAGAAAGAAAAATTACAAATAACAAAAAATCAGACACATTTTGTTTAACACATTACAGGTTTCTGCTTGAACATTAAAATGAGATTTATGACTTGGAGAAGGGTTTTTCCTTTCGCTCTGTTGGGATACAAGGCGTGAAATTCTCTATAAATTATTGAATCATTTGCAGAAAACGAAATCTGACAATGAGGCTCGTGTTGGAAACAATTAAGTAACTACTGTTGGTACTACTACTTCTACTACAACTACTACTACTATTACTACTAGTACTACTACTATTATTAATAATAATAATAATAAAAATGATAATAATACGACTACTCCTGAAAATATTATTATTATCAGAAATCATTGTAGCAGAAATATTAACTTCAGCATTGAAAATATTATTCATACCACCTTTATCTCTATCCGGTTACTGCTTTTATTGTTTTATCTCTCTGCATAGGTTCACAATATCCCTTCGCTTCAACGTATGTGCACACACGCGCAAAAACAACAACAAAAACAACAACAACAACAACAACAGCGACATCAACACTCCCCTCCTCACACATACACACACGCTCACCCACCAATTTTGCATATACATATCCATCGTACTTCACACCTGCTGAAGTAAGAACCCTATTTGTGGAATTTACACGTGAATTAATAAAAAAATTCTCCGTTGATTTTTATTCATTCGTTGCATTTTCCCGCTCGATGTGGTGCACATCAAGGAACAACAGTCCTTCACAAAAAAGCTACTTTAGTATTTTTGAACTCTTTCACAGTGCAGTGATTTGCGGTATCTCTTTCAGATCATTAATACTTCGAAGTTATCAATGTGCCAGTGCTCCTGTAATTACGAGCATGACCGACATATTTCTATTTGAAACTATTGATAGTTCTGTTACAACGCTCTTTGTTTATTTGTTTGTTTTCGCTTACCCGTAAACCGAAAACAACACCTATAAAATTTTTGACATTGTATATGAGGCTATGTTAACCTTCTTGCCTGTAGCTCTGTTTTAAAATCTGAAACAGCCTCATGCCTACATAGAATTTCAAGGACAGTTTCTTGTCTGTTCGATTGGCTTACACTCAAATACCCTTGGAAAAGTTATGCATTCACCCCCCCACTTCCTAGTTATGGGTTATCATATCTGGGGAAATCATTCTTATTTTCAAATAATTGTTAACATAATATTCACTCGTCAAATAAAACAAATAGAATTATAGTTGCAATTCAAAAAATCTTTCGGATTTAAATAACTCTCAAATGCCGTGAAAAAACGATCAATCTTGTTTGTTTTATATTCTGTATGGCCGAGGAAATGACAGTTGAAATTTCTGAGTCGCATAATGAGGAAAGGCGGATTGGAAAATCTGATACTCACAAGATAGCCCGAGGGCTAGAGGGACTGACGAAAACAGCGCATAACAAATTTGATGTAAATGGATGGCGGAACAAGGTTTAAGGGGAATAACGAAAAGACAAGATTTATTAAGAACAACATAGCACAGGAAATTGTGGAGAGCCATGATCGGAGACGTCGTGACAGGACTCAGCATATAATGAAGATGTCCGAAGCAGGGGAAAATCGTGAATGAACTATTTATGAAGTTTGTGTGAATGCTTGTCGGGAAAAGGTAAAGGAGGAATGGAAAGATGTTAAAGTGTCACTCTTGGACAATGGTTCTCAATCTTTATTTGCCTAATGCACCACTTTTCACCAGATGCCAGAATGTCATTCCCTTCTTTCCAAGATTGTCCGACCCAAAAGTTTCATTCCAATTAATATGCATATGTTATTAAAAATCTTCATTTTTTTCCATATTCGCAGTCGAAGTGTTGTTTCGTGAACAAGATAGCCTGACACAGCCAATCCTACCTTCTCCAGGTTGGTTTTGAATAGAGAGTTACCTTTTAGACAAGTTGCCACCTAAGGCTATAGAACCCATAGATGGGGTGGAGAAGATATACCCTCCCAAGGGTATTAGTACGTAAGGGAATATAATGGATCCGACTGCAAACAGAACTCGGCTCTCCGATTCCTCATATCGAGCCGTTATCCATTACTCCACCTTTCCATATAAATTCATATATATTTACATAAATTATTTTTATAGAAGAAATTTACAAAATTAATAGCAATTTGAAACGTTGATGGATTTTTAAACTTAATTTTTAAATCATAACTAAATATTAAGGAAATAAACTGAAGAATACTTCAATAAAAAAAAAATCAGTAGAATTCAATAAACAGAAATCTGTAATAAAACAGAAAAATCAAAATATCCCCTCTTCCCACTAAAACCTTGAAACCCCATTGGAAGGGGATTCCATTCTAATTGAGAACTCCTGGTCTAGAAGTAAGAAAACTAAATTTAAAGCTGCCTGAAGAAGGTTTGGCTCCGTCAGGCTATCTTGTCCTGTAACACACTACTGCTGCATTGGCTACAATACATGTACTTGCGATCCTGTTGGTATACGGAAATTGTGACGTAACTTGTATATTTATGGCTACTTTGAATTCTCATTCGATTATGTGTATATATAGTAGGGTATCTCCACATGATGTAATAATTAGCAAGCTTGTCTCGCTAGATCAACTGTAAGTAGTGAGTTCGATCCTCAGTAGGTGATCCATACCGTCGCTCTTGTGCCACATCTAAGCTACGGTTACTAAATCTGTATATGTCATGAGACAGAGAGGGAAATATACAGACGGTATTCTAAACTATTTTCTTTGTTAGCAGAAAAAAACAGTTTGATCTTCTTTTAAGTAGCATACTGACAGTAAAACTATTTTGAAATTTTTTTTTCTTATGCTCAACTTGATGAGGGATTGTCTCCCTGTAGATATTTCTAACTATATATGTCTTGGCTGCAAATTTAATAACAGGTTCTGGAATTTTTAGTCTGTTTAAGAATTCCAATATTCATGATTTAGTTTCGAGAGGATAGAACTTTTGTTACGAAATGGAGAGGCAGACCAATGATAGTATGTGTGAACCACTAAATAATACGAGACTTGAATATTTTCATATTAAACATTATATTTTAAGTGTGTGGTACGGCTCTAAGGATGTGAATCTTACATTCTTGTCGGCGATGCTTGAAAGACTGTCCAACTCCTTTCTAGAGCAGTTTATTTAACTCTCTCATGATCGTTATTCCCATGCTTGCAAAACCAGTTGAAGATGAGAGGGGAACATGATTCTGCATTAGTCGGTCGGAAGTAACATTAGGTCAATCATGCACCTGGTTTCACTTGGTCTGAGGTGGAATTGAGTGCAAAGATTATTCCGCTGAGCTTATGGTGTCAGGGACAGATTCTTTCTAAAAGAAAAAAATATTTTCTAGAAGAACAGGAACCAATTCGAAAAAGAATGATTAAAAAAAAATAATCAAATTAACTACACCAGAAGAGTTTCAATAAGTACTTTGTTTACCACGTCTCATGTGGTCTTTTTGTTGCTTCGTCTTTTCAGCGACCAGTCGCATATAACTCATCTTTCCAACTTAAGGCTAGTGGAAGATAAGATTGTATTTTATAGAATATCAATTTTATTCCCAAATTCTTCTTTCTTAATGTTGTCTTCTTGCATGATTTTTATTTATTTACAAGTCATTTGTCTTTTTTCTCTGATAGAACTCCCTGACATTCTGAAAAATAATAAATTTTCTAATCCAGACGCATTGCAAGCTTGTTACTAACCATTTGTATCATTTTACAAACTTTCAATTAGCCATTTTTTTGATATCTCGCAAATGTCAAACTAATATTTTTCTCATCATCATAATATAATATTCCTCATTGCTAAAATCGATACATCAGACTTGTATGTGTGTCTGCCATTAATTCTCTTAGGTTGAATCATAAGTGATTTCTGTTTTTGGAAGCAAATGTAATGACGAAGTTTTATTCTAATTACTAATCATAAGCAGCAGTTTGGAGTTCACTATTATACTTTAGTTTTTGCATGGTAGTAGAAGCATACACAGTGGATTAAAGGAAAAATTATTTTCTCCTCTATGACAACACAAGGCCGCGTGCAGCAAGAATAAAACAAGAAATTTATTTGAAATCGGTTGGTCTGTTCTACCCCGCTTGAACCAAACGAATATTACTTTTGCCGATCGGTGAAGAATGCTATGATTGGGAAAAAACCTCCCGTATTGAAAACCAGATTAAAGACCTTATCGAGAAACTTTACATATTAGAACCTGCTCAATTGTAGAAATATTTGTTGAAAATCAGCTTGATAAATGACAACAACTCATTGCAAATAATTGTGGATATATAAATGAATAAAATGTAATTATACTTTATTTTTTGAAGAATAAGGTTAATAAACCCAAATGGAAATTATGGCTCAGGCTAGCTGTTAAATTTATAACAATTAATGATATAATTAACATTTTATCATTACCGAACAGTCTCTGAATTTTCTCCAGTTAAGATAAACAGTTGCACTCTCAATGATGGCCTTTGCCATGACCGTATATTGGAACAAGGTCAGTCGAGTCCTCAAGTGCTATTCCTATATACGAGCTGTCTCTAAAGATGATAGAAAAATGAAATGTTCCTTATACTGTTCCGGAATATACCTGAGTTTCTCTGACCTCAGTCTTTATAAGAGCTAAGTCAAATAACAAATGCACTATTGTTGCCATAATTGGATCTGTGACAAGCCACTTTCCAGTCTCAATAGTGTTCAAAAGCGCTTACCCGGCCATGTGAGTTATGAATTGCCTTCTAGATTACAATCCGTTTCCCACAGACGAAATGTTTATAGCTTCTCAGTATTCTCACTGTTTTCATGGTAGATGTTCGAGCTATCTACATCCTTTAGTTCCACCAGTCCAGATCTTCACAAGTATGAACCGCCATAACACATACACTGAGTGAAATCATAATCATTCCCTATTGCATTGGTGAGGAGAAAGACAGCCTCTTCTCCTGTTGCATTTTGGAAAGGATTCCCGATCACTTCAATCTTAACCTCCTTCAAGTCTATACGTATGTTAATAATATATTGCTTCCTACTTTCAAGATATTACAGGAATCTCATTTAGTAACCTTCTATCTTGGATTACTCTTCGGAATTGTATTAGGCGAACAGTATTAAAAAAGGAACATTTAAGACAAGCCGTTTGTGTGTTACTTCGAAAACTGGCTTAAAGTTCTATAGTGTGCTGTTGATACAAGTGTGAACACAAGGGAAATAATAAGCGAAAGAGTGAAACAAAATTTGTCAAGGACAAGTAAAATCAAGCAACGCATCCAATGAGAACTGATTTCAAGAAATCGCATTTACGAAGAGTTGAAGGTTATGTCGAAGTTATGAAAAATATGTTCCCGAGAAGAGAATAATTTCAAAAAGACACAAGAGGAAACAAGAAGAAAATTAATTTACGGACACTTCATAAAGACAAGGTAAAAATACAATTTAAATCAAATTAAGTCGATCGGCCAAATCACGACATTGCAACTTGAAATAAAAAAATAAAGTAATGAAAAAACGTATAAGAGACGAATAAGACGTATAAGAGACGAATAAGAGACAAATCCAGTAATTTTCAATAAATCCATACAATGGCGCTAAAAATTGCGGGGAAAATGAGTAAAACTAGAAGAAAGTAAAGCAGAGATGGCAAAATCGAATATTGAATGTAAGCCAAAGTTAGAAAGCTACCATAAGATGTCAGTACGAGTTAGGTTAGCGAAAGGCTTAAAAATTACGTTATTGGTATAAATCTCTCAACGGTTGTGGAGAGAAGGGATGATCAGAAAGAAGGCACACAGGAATTAGCTACACATTAGAAATGCTTGCTTTGACGTCCGCCTCATTAGTGGACACTTGTTTCCGGCGACGACAATCCTCGACACACTGAGTCATATCAGTCTTTCTGTCACTTGTTGGTTGGTTTATTTTTTTTGTTTGTTTTAACCTCTTTTCAATACCAATTCTTTCTTTCTGTCTTTTCCGTATTTCGCCATTTTGTTCATTTTCTAATTGTCACCTATATGCGTTTAAAAGCTTTTTTTTTCTTATCCAGCTTTAGTTTTTGTTCCTTTTTTTTCCTTGTACTTTGTTCAATATTTTGGTTTTAATAGTATGATATTACCTCTCGTCTAGCAATTTCCTCACTTTAGCATCGTATTTTCTCTCCCCTGATATAAGATCAAATAAATTTCTTCTTCTTCTTCTTCTTCTTCTGACCACTAAACATATAATCATTTCTTTCTGAATTCCTGGAATGAGGAATTATTATTTACATGCAGAGTATTGTCCTCAATGTTTTTGTTAATATCACAAAGTTTTGGCCGATGTGTCTTCCGGCCTTCATCAGGTGTATGTCAATCTGGGAATTTCGAACACTTTATTTAATCTACAAGGCTAGATCGTTCTCGTTCCACTGTTTATGTCTAGTGACGTATCGTCTAGTTCTTTATTTAGTACTGCTCAGTTATTACTCGACCCGTTTCAACTAAAACCAATTACACACTGCTCGGCCCAGGGATTGAACTCACAGTCACTATGTCACCATAATAAATGAGCCAAAACGTTGTGGCAAGAACAACAATACTATAGTCAGCATATGAATAATGCAAATTATATGCATTTTTGTTTCTACGATGTTTGTGTTATCGTTTTGTATTTTTATCCAGTTGATTTATTATGTTTTTCTTCCATCTTTTACTTCTCTTTGTTCAGAAACGTTTTCTTCTATTTAAAATTCCTAAATATATTCTCAACGTTACACTGGAATTTCAATAATTCAAAGAATTGTTCTGAAATTTGCAGATGAGTTCCCTAACGGCCATAACGATTTGCAGATTATTATTATTATTATTATTATTATTTTTAAGGTATAGTTTTTAAGTCATGTGAAAGACAGTCCTATTCTGAATTTAAGCAACATCAGTAGAATAAAGAAGCGCTTCCCCGAATGTAACTTTCAACTTTGATCTTTTCCTTTATTCGTCGTTCAAGCTGTTTTCCATATCTACGAAATGAATTGAATTAACACCATTTATTGTAAGCATATGTTACGGATGGTGATCTATAGAACATTAGGCAGAACGTTATAGAATTGTCGGACCAATAATTCTTTTATTACATTCTCTTTTCTTCAACCAGTTTCAATCGCCATATCTATCTAATCTGATAAATTAGCAAACAATCGTAATGACAACGCCAATTACTTTGCCGATAATTCCAAATGAGCCTTTTCAGCAACTCTTCATAAAAGGGGCTTAGCAATATTAAAGGCTGACTCGACATCTTCAACTGAAAGGTTTTTTAACAAAAGAAAATGTAATGGTGATGGTAATATTAGGTGTTTCCTGATATAGAAAAATCTGATATTCAGCCAGTGCTACGTTTGGTTGAAATTTATAAAATCTTTCTCTTAAAAATATTTTTCAGAAAAAAATAGATTTCTCAAGTTCAGTAGATGTTATCATTCTTTCCATTGTTGATGGGGATTTTCTTTCTAATATATTTTATGTAGTAGTATGGAATATCTACATCTTGATGTCATTATTTTTTCTTTGAATTATATATGCTATTTTAGCTGTTGCTGCTCTTGAATGTCTTCCATTGATGACGTTTCTCTCATTTGGTACAGTTCTTTGTTTTTGATTTTGTAGCGCCAGTGTACAATAATAAATAACGGTCAAGCAAACTTTGGACTTCAGAAATACTCAACACTTTTCGAAACTGTTATTCTAAATCTGGATGAACTCTTTGTAATGTAATCAGGAATAGATAATTTTTGAGAAGTCTTTCTTATCGTCAGGATGACGTATAGATGACTATAGAAAAATCCTGACGATATTAAGCAATTACCATTTGAATATTAAACTATTAAGCCCAAACTCTTAATTTCTAGTCATCAAACACAAATTAAATAAGATCGTTAAAATCATAGTGAGCTTAGTGTCGTGACTTCTGACTCAGAGACATATGCAGAAATTATATGACAGGAAATTTTATAATGATATTATCAAAGAAATTAAAAGTCTAAGTGTAACTCCAATTAAAATGTATCATTTGAAAATCAATATATAATTCTGCCAGAAATCTTCAAACAGGCAATGTTCTAAGCTTCTTCTTATTCAGGAGGTAGGCAAAAATAGATCTCAACTATTTTTTATCCTTAGTTGCTCTTAATATATCTTGTCTATTTGGTATTTCTCCTAAACATTCCATTTACTCAAGCTCGTTAGGTAGGTCATGAGTTGTATTCCTATCTCCCTCTTGACTTCAATATGTCATGGAAGCGCCTCTACAATTCCTTATTATTTGTATCTCCTAATAAGCTTTTATTTTCTCCATACATAGCGTGTAGTATAGCGTAGGGGAAGGATTGGAAAAGATCTCATTAGAACTCATCTGGCGGGAACCACGACGTGAACGCTCCTTCAACTGTGAACAAATGACAAGGAGGCTCAAGTCAAGCTTTCTTATTCAGTAGAACCACTTAACGACAGAGCTCCAAGTCAACGTTTGAACCTATGGTGCAGCCACTATAATAACGTGGAATATAGACTCTTTCCCATCCGTATAGAATCCCTGCCCCTAACTCCAGTAATACCTGACCGTTTTGTTCCTGTCTGAATCGTCTCTGAACAGCTGTTGTTTGCTGTAGAAATGGGATATGTAACCTATGATGATTCCAACAGCTAGTGCGAGCATCTTCTAGTTTGACCTAATCTTGAAGATTCATCCACACTTAACGACCTTGAAACCATAACACCCAAGACAAGGCTATTTGTGCTGGGATGGGTGTAGTTCTGCGACTTGATAAGAAGACCGTCCCTACCAGTCCCTATTCTGCCATCGATTTATCCAAGCGTCTTAGGTAGGTTACTCTTTTAGCTATCTTTCCTTGAATATGTCTCGTATGTGCCAAATTCTTCAAGCCGTCTTTTCTCATTATGTGTCTCAAAATTTATGCCTCTTTCTGATTGTATATAGAAACATTTTCCTTATACTTATAATTTGGGAATATGCAAATATTCTGTGATTAATGACATTATTGATATTTTATCATTTGAATATTATATTTACTTAGTAAATTGTTCTGTAGTGTAAGCGTGAATGCTGTTAAGTAGCGAGTTCTTGGTTAATTCATTAAATGTGAAATAGTTTTTTTTTAAATCGGTACATGATAATAGAAAACGATTAAGATTTCATTAGTAAATACAATGTAAAATCTCTCAGAACCTAGACATGAGTAATAGAGTAATTTTCGATTAACTTCAGACATTGTAGCTTACAGTTTGATACACTTCCAACAATCATTAGTGGGAAATTTCTTTGCTGTTTCTAAACATTGTTTAACAAAGGCCGCAGCAAGAAAAACAATAGCCTTAAGCTTAACAGAAGCGAAAAGAGAATAAAATCTTTCGCAAAATAAATGAACTAACAAATATAAAACAACTCAATTGAATATCATAAGAAGAAAACAACTAAATGCATTTCTCTTTTATTACAAATTACTAGAAACGGCGCTTTCATTCGACACCAATAATCCAATATGATGTATGCGTATGTGCGTTTCACACTGTACCATTGAACGATTGCATATATCAATGTTTGCACTTTTCAGATGCCTTTTGTGCATTCATGTTTGTGTTTGTGTGTGTGAGCGAGAGAGAGAGAGAGAAACAGAGGGTAAACCGATATATAACATCTAATGATATATAATTCACTTTATCAACCTTATGCATACAGATTATCAAACTTATACAGCTGCACGTACGCACACAATATGTGTAATTCATTATTTCCCCTGTCGAATCACGTCGAAAACGAAAAAACAAAAAAGACAACAAAAAAAAAAAAAAAAAAAAAAACAAAACAAAAAAAACAAAAACAAAAAAAAAAACAGAATGAAAATCAGGAATTGTATGTGGTTTAGGTTATTAAAGACAGGTCTTCAAGTACACATACACCATCGATTGTCCGGCATTCTAAACTCCGCAGATATAACAGACTCTCCGGTTGGCCAGACCAAATGAGATCATATAATAACAAATCAATAAATCTCTGACCCATTAATTGTCTCTTTCATATCTCTACACATCATCGACTGTTAGAAAATATTGTAATGTTTTTAATCATTTTATCCCAAGCCAGGCAGTAAAGCCACTAAAACGTAAGAGATTATATAACGTGAAAGAATAAGAAAAAGAGAAACATTATTAAGAAGAGAGAACAATAAAAAAAAGAGGAACGAAGAAGACAGTAGATAACGACTGACATTTTATTTACATTTTTGAAGATCAAATTTGGCTGGAAAGCATGAGGCCGGAAGAAAATACCACAAGTAAGAAGTGCGAGTAAAGAAACTATTAGCATAGAACTTACGGTTACATATAGCCAATTCGATTCTAAATTGATGAACCTTTGTTAAAATCTAGTACTACGCTTAAATTCAAAAAGTCTAGGTACCACAGAGGAAAGTTCATCAGGACAATAACTATGAAAATATTTATAGAAAAAGCACTGGGGTGCCACGTTAAGTCGGTTGGAAAGTGACAAAAGCCTATGTTACCGGAGTATCGGTGATGCATATGGAACACAATTCAATATAATGTTAAATACGTTACATAAAATTATACTATGACAGGAACAATTGTGTACTTGTTATATCTTGGACCATGAATGTTCTGCATTTTACAGCTTGTTGAAATAGAATTAGGTGATAGGAACGTGTTTAATGTAGTTAAATGTAACTATTTATTTTATTTAATGCTATATCTCTTGAGGTTCTTCACAGATTTCTTTTTTATTAACCTTGAATTTCTGTGTATTCTTGAGAAAGATTGCGAAGTGGTTTCTCTTTGCCTTCTACGAGGTTAGGTATTCGGAGTTTTCCTTCTGTTAGACAATTTGCCACCCAAAGTGAAAGAAGACAGTCTACCCTGTGATTTAACACCTAGCTGGAGGAAGAAGAGACAAATTCATAACTTACCCAAGGGCATTAGTGCGAAAGTCAAGCAAAAGACGAGCCCGGAATTTGAGCTGGTTAATTTCTGTGTCTACGCTGATATCCATTAAGCGGAATTGAAGATAGTAAGTATTCAGATAACTGAATACATAGGAACATGGAATACAAAAATTAGCTAGCAGCCTTTTGTAAGGCTATGAAAAGCTTGGTAAATAAGTCTAGAATGACGATGAGCGAACTCGTAGGAAAGCAAATGACATCGAAAGCTTAGCAAATAAAATGGCATTATATTTGTACAGAAGAGTCAATGAGTGAAAATGCTTGGTTGTTTTTGTATAGCGGCATATCAACACCTCTATGCGTCATTTAATACTAAAAACTAAATATTTTATACGCAATTTTTATTTTTCATTTATTGGAGACAACCATGGTTTTAGTAATACAAGCCTTACTAATTCTCATAGTTCTGCAATATCATCATCATTAATTACTCAAAGAATATATTCATGACATCACTACAAATGTACAAGATTAGACATCCAAAAACTGCACATTAACACTAGTTACTTCGACTAGTAATGACTTTGGAATTAAAAAATCGCATATATGGTTTCTAATTTCAACCAACAAGAAAAATGTGCATATAATTAATAATTATAATAATAGTAATTATTAATACTAAAATAATTATCTTATTAATAGGAAAATAATTATCTTAGTAATTAAAGTAAATAATTATCTTAGTAATAAAAGTTTAAATAATATTAATTGATAAGAGATCTTTGACTTAAGAAAGAAATATAACTTGTGTTACAAGTAGTTATAACAGACAACGGAATTAAAATTAGTGAAATTTGAGAATTATAAAAGAAGTAACGGAGTTGTCAAGCCCACGACACTAGACAGTCATTGAGAACACTTTATTTAAGTTGCGGAACATGAATTATGTAATATTTAAATTCAATCGTATTTTTAAACTCTTCCATATCCACATAACATTAGTTCTAAGTCATCAATGAAGGAGCATCTTAATAAAAGCGCGCGCACATACACACACACACACATATATATATGTGTGTCCAAGTATATGCGCTTTTATTAAGATGCCCCTTTACTGATGTCCGCACTATATATATATATATATATATATATATATATATACACAAAATTGTATTTTTGGTATTGAGACATGAAACAGACAGTCATCGTGCAGTGTTGATTCTTATGTCCTCACTATATATATATATATATATATATATATATATATAGTGCGGACATAAGAATCAACACTGAACGACGAGTGTCTGTTTCATGTCTCATTACCAAAAATAGATATAGACAATGTAGGCAAAGAAATCTGTGTCTTGGTCTGAAGTTAGTATTGAGGCCTAGAACCGACAGTCACCATTCGGTGTTGATTCCTAAGTCAACCCAATCTTTATATACGATCGCTCTATCTGTGAGACTGAGCACTCTTCCCCGATCTATACAACAAATTTTAAACTCCCCCTTTCTCTATCTGTCTGTCTATCTGTCTGTCTGTCTGTCTGTCTCTCTCTCTCTCTCTCTTATATATATATATATATATATATATATATATATATATATATATATATATATATATATATATATTTTTGTGTGTCTTTTGTGTGCGTGTGTGTGTGTATAAAATGGTGGTCTATTTTAAATACTAGTATCCACTATAAAAACGTGTGAAGTAATAAAAATGTCAGATTTAAAATAAATCCTTTATACATAATTTTTTAGAAATTGCCTTGTTTACTTTTCGGATACACAACTGAACAGATAGCTTTTCGAGAAAAAATATCTGCTGAAGTGTGATAATCTCTGCTGTCAGGTGGAAAAGCAGGATGGATAAGACAAGTTCCAACCCTGACGGAGCGCACAATTAGTTTTTTTAAACATTTTTCGAATGCGTAGACTAATAGACGTAATACACATTTTCTCAAATAAAAATGAGGCATCTATTTCAAATGCTAGTATCAGCAATAAAAACGTTTGAAGTAATAATATATACGTATAGATAGAGATACATGTATAGGTAAAATAAATTTGCAACACTGAATATTTGAACATACCTTGTAGCTGACTCTCTTGGAATATCACTTGAGAAGCGCACGGTAGTATAGTGAGCAAATGGAAGCTTAATGATCTTAAAGAAAATCAACATCCTCTACCAAGTGATGCAAAAAATAGGACTTAAGATAAATCGTTCCAAAATAGAGACTATATTCTGGAATTGGAATGAATGCAGTGATGGCGCCTACCCTTAATTTCGGAGGAGGAATCAGTAAATACGAAATACTTCTAATATATCTGTGTACGAATCAGTGTACCAATCAGAATAAAATTAGTGTAGGAGATAAAGAAATTGAATGTAGGATAGGCTTTGCTAGTGGTGACTTCGTATAATACCTAAGAAGTTAAGCCATGTTCTTAAATAAAATCATTAGATAGAGACTTTCATATGGAAGTCGTATATGGCGCAAAACTCGTTCAGAAATATCTAACCTGTCCGCTGTATACAGCCACTTTCTCAAATCAATGGTTAAAGATGGCTTTAAGTGAATGGAATCTGGATGTTATAGAGAGGCCTCCCTTCTTCGAAAATCATTGACTGACGCTACAGAATCACAAAGTACTGTATCAAATAAAAGAAATCACACTACCATATCCACATAACATTAGTTGTCAGGCATCAATGAAGAGGCGTCTTCAAACAGCTGCAACAGTTAAAATGGATATCACATGAAACCCGAAGAGATAATAATGACAAAATCAGGATGTTGACTACATTAAAGGAAATATTAGGAAAGGAAACCCCCATTGATACTGGAAAGTGCGATAAAACTTACTGGTCTTGAGAAATATATGTTCCTGGAAAATTGTTTAAAGAGAAAGATTTTATGAATTTCAACTGACAGTAATACTGGATGCGCAATCAATGTATGCTAAATATTTCCTTATAAGGAAACGGCTTACCATTACTATTGTTAGTCTGTTCGTATTGGTTTGTGTGTATGTGTGCAAGTATGTAAAACTGTTATATTAAAAGAATGCATTTTTTAAATAATTTATACCAACATATGACATATTTTTCCCGAATAATAAATGAAAGTAATGAATATATGTAGTAAATGGGAATATTCAACTTTGCAAATAATATTTTAAGACGTATTTTGTTACAGATTTTTAAAACGTATTGATTTCTTTTATACATTTTTAATAATTTTGTGGCCTTTATAAATAAGCGATTATGGTAATGATGTCTTTGACAATGAAATTGTGTCAAATAAATCTATTTTCTGACCTGGAAGTAGAAACGACCTTAGCATCTAAATCCCCCTTCTTCTTTGATGTAAGACAACCCTTCAGAACTTAAATAATTATGCCTCTCCACAACATCGAATCCCTTGTAGCTCTTATCAATATTTATATTTTACTATTCCTTCCCCTCCCTGTTCTATAATCTATTGAGGCAAACTTGTTATTATATGTTACTCACTATTTGTTTTTGTCCTACTTTTGTTCAATATGTCCTGTACATATCAAATTCTCCAAACCTCATTTTTTCATTATTTATCCCAGTAATGTAAACTGCATTTTTCTGATTTTAAGGTTGTCTTTTTTGTTTCCATTTTCCTTACAATTATTTCCTCGCTGCTTTATTACTCCGTCAATTGTATTCTCAGCATTTTGTTCATTTAATTTGGTTTTACTTGATTTCCGTATGTCTGGAAGGGGGATCGCCCCCACAGTCGGCACTTGGATAGGTTTTACAGTGTATAACTGCATTTTGTATATTTTATTTATACTTATGTTGCAGATCAAGTGCTTCATGTCTTTCTTTTGGCTCCCTCATACCACTCAGCGTCTTGTTCGTTCTTGAAATCAGGTGTTGACTACTATTTTATACATGGTATTATGCCATTGGACTCATCTTTCTCCGCGTTCATTACGAGTTCTTAGTCCGAACTTATCAACTATTTCCCCTCTCGTTCATTTCCTACTTTTGCATTTCCTGTGATTTGTCCTGGCGTTATTTAGTGTGGTCTAAAAGTTATCAATTTCTTCCTCTTTCCTTTATACTGCTTTCCATAATCAACTATAACTGATATATTAAACGGCTTCCATTTCCTTTCAAATAGAATAATATCTGACAGTTTTCACATTTCTTCATGTCAGAGTCTGTCTATATTTCTGAGATGAGGTATTATGTACAGTATTTACATTAGTCGGACTATTATCCTCATCTTTGTCGCCATATTTGTCACAACGTTTCGGCCGTTGTACGCTCCGGCCTTCTTCAGGTGGTTGGAATTTCGAACTGAATCCTTTATTTCGATCACTGGGGTAGACTGTTCTAGTTCCACGTGCCATGTTTGATGGATGTCAGTTATCAGTTATCGCCTGCTAATTTTCCCTCTGAAAGTTCTCTACTGCCTTAACCAGGTATTGAACTCAACTTCTTTGAGCCGGTCACTGGATCTAACCAACGCCTTTATCCACTATGCCATGTGTCCTTGAGGATCTGGGTATGAACTTCTGAGTATTATAAACCTAATGTTTTCAGCATCATTTTTACCAGTGCTCATATTGCAATTTTGCTGTTATCATTACATGTTTTTACCAGAGCTCATATTGCAACTTTGCTATCATTGCTTTTCTCTGGCACTCCTAATTACTGGTTCCCATATTGTATTTATTTCTATGCTTGGTCGGCTCAGGAGATTTTTGTGGCCTAGCATATGTGCTGATTCCTTAAGTTTACAAATTTTCCAATGGTGTTCCTTGTCTATGATCTCAACATGATCCCACAGAGGGCGGTGATCTCCCTTCTCTCTCCATATGTGGTCAGCCAAGCCTGATTTTTCTACTTCCCCTTGCATTACAGATTTCTGGTGTTCTTGAAGCCTTACCTTGAGGGGGCGGCCTGTCTCTCATTTATATTCCTTTCCGCAGCTGCATGGGATAGCGTACACACAGTCTTTAGTCATGTTCTCCTCTATTGGGGGTCTCACTCGAGAGAGATATCTGCAAAGTGTCGTCAAGCTTTTGAAGGTTGTCCTGATGTTAGATCCTTTGTATTTTCTCTGATAACCCCTTCACATAAGGCAGGCAGACTGTTTTCTGAGTGTTGTTTTCCTCCTCCTCTTGTACCCGCTTATCCCAGTTTTTTGGGGCTGCTGCCATGTACTCAGGGTAGTTGTTACGTTGTAGGGTACTACTTATACTGACCAATTCCTTATCTAACGTCTCTGGATCGCCACTTATGACTTTTGCTCGGTGTTGTAAGCATCGGACGATCCCTTTCTTTACGCTGTATGGATGGTGGGAGTGGAAATTGAGGTACTGTCCGGTGAATGTTGGTTTACGGTATACGGATGTCTTGAACCCATGCTCTGTTCGAGATATTAGTACATCCAGGAATGGGAGTGAGTTGTTACTCTCTTTCTCCATTGTGAACTGTATCGAAGGTCTTATTGAGTTCACATGGTCCAGTAGAACCTGGACATCTTCCTGATAAGGCAGTAGAGAACTTTCAGAGGGAAAATTAGCAGGAGATAACTGATAACTGACATCCATCAAACATGGCACGTGGAACTAGAACAGTCTACCCCAGTGATCGAAATAAAGGACTCAGTTCGAAATTCCAACCACCTGAAGAAAGCCGGAGCGTACAACGGCCGAAACGTTGTGACAAATATGGCAACAAAGATGAGGACAATAGTCCGACTAATGTAAATACTGTTTCTTCATGTCCTTGTCTAGTATTAGTTCTACTCCTCATTCACTTTTCTCTCTGTATATATGACTCTGTGTTCGCTGACCAAATCTCCATTATTTTGCCAACTGAGTTTCACATACTAACATTGCTGTAAGCTTCATTTATGTTCATATTACTATTTTCTTTTTGATGCGAACAGTCGCTTGATGTTAGTCCGCAGATCCTTGTTTTTCCTTAACGGGTGAAGAATTAATCCCAATGGTTGTGACCCACTTCATTTCGTCAGTGAATGAAGGAAGTAAGCAAAATTGATGTTTTTAATAATACTTAAAATCTAACCAATGTAAATTATCATTGCTGACATATATAATCTTTAAGAATATTTTCATAAATTCCGTTACTCGATTTGTTTTTTTAATAAGAGATTTATTAATATTTTCTTCTTATTATTTTATGAGTTTATTTAAAGAGAAAAATCAATCATTTTATCATTAAAAGCAAATGAGATGCCTTTTGTGCATGGGAAGTGTCTTGAATTTAAATACTGAAGTTTCTACTCTTCAGCATTTTGCATTGATGTTTTCAATGTCAAATTACTTTTCCTCTAATATCGACATATCAATGTTTCTATGTATTTGTGTGTAGTTGCGCTGGACAACACCTCCCCTGAAAATCAAATAAGTGTGACTAAAGGACAATTTTGAGAAGGACAGGTTTTCGTGTCTCTAACGAGAAAAATCTTGACCCAAATCTATCATCTTTGACCACTGGGCAACACTGTCAAATATTGCAATATTTTCTCCTTTTTTTTGCTCTAATATTTGAAAATGAGAACGTTCGAGAGAATCAGAGAAAAAGAAAGATTTCTATCTCTGTATTTAAGCTCTCTTTAGTTAATCTGTTAATTCAAGTTCGGTGAAAAAGTACAGGTGAACATATATATATATATATATATATATATATACCAGGTGTAAAAGCAAAATTGTCCAATAGTCAGATTAAAAGTTGAACCGTTCATCTTATAAATGATTAAAGTTATCTTACTGGAATTCTCCGAGGTTTTTATAACACTGTTGGACACTACTTGAGCAATAAGAATGTATAATTACTCTCTAAGCTTAACAGAAGAATCGTGATAAAATCGAATATAAACGAAAATAACATGTTCATCATTAATTAATCATAGGTAAGGCGGCAAAGCAGTACCGCATGCCATTTCCAAATTACTGGCGGAGTGAATTGCGTCATGGTGCTATTCTTTTTTTATTTTATTTTATCACAGAGTGTGTCCAACTAACCCTACTATACTGTGTAGTCGAGAAAATAAAAAAAAGCAAGCAAAAAACAACGTGTATGCACGAAATTAAATATATAAAGCAGAATAAGTTTGCAAACACTTAATAATAGATAATGTATTTTCTGTACCCAACACCAATATCAAGATACAACCACCTCACCTCACCTGTGATAGCCATTACATAAGCTACTATTAATCTGCACCTTATGTCCTAATATTGGATATATTGGTGAATCTGGAAATAATTTTAGATTTCGCTTCAACAATCATAAACAAACCATACGTCAAAACAATCCTTATTCCCCCATATCTGAACACTTTAATCAATCAGGACACTCATTAGAAAACTGTGAATGTTTATTGATAGATTCTGATTTCAGTTCCACATACACACGCAGAAAAAAAAGAAAAATACCGGATTTTAAAATTAAATACATATAAACTAGGGTTAAATAAAGACTTGGGTATTTTAAATATTTATAAATATTTCAATAGTTAAACATTTTTTAGATATAGTTAATTTTTTTTTTATTTCTTATTATATTTTTAAAAATTTTTTTAAACTACATCTAAGATATTATTACAGTTAGATTTACGTTAGGAATATTCGTTCCATATCACGTGACGTCCGCATCTCGCGACGGACGCTACTTGTAAACAGTTATTTCTGAAGAAAGATTGAGGTCAATCTGAAATATCAAAAATATATATATACAAATAAATAAATACTTTCATAAAAGAACATTATTATTTTTTTTTAATTTGCAATTTTATATATATATATATATATATATATATATATATATATATATATATCATAATCAGCCACTGTAGGACAAATGACTTTGATCACTCTTTCCATGAAGACTGAGACTGAGCAATCACCAGCAAAACCATCTATTTCATAATCCCATCTACTTAGCGATCTTTTCCTAGTTTGTTATCCATTAGGCATCATGCGAGCAGCCTTTTACTCCATCTGTGATATTTTCTTTTTACTATATTTGCTGTCCAGATCTAATTTTGGCGTTTATTCTTTTCTGTATTCTTTTCCCCATATATAAAACTCAACCCTCTCCCCGCATATATATATATATATATATATATATATATATATATATATATATATATATATATATATATATATGTAACTAATAAAACCAACACGAGGAAATGGTAATTATAATGGTAAAATTATCTGTTTACAATTAGCAACTTTCATTGTTGACTGTTAGCTGTTTTTCTGGAAATTAGACTTCTCAAGTACACCAGTAGGGCTTTCTTTTTTCTATACACTTTATTTTTTGGTAATGTAGAACCATCTTCAGTATATGATTATTTCCTTTCCAGTTGCCCATGTTACCCATTTTGCTGCTTTTGTTTTGTCAAGTGTTCAAGTGATATGCTTTTTGTTATTCGATAAGGTCCCGAGTAGCAATTTAACATAATTAGCAGACATATCTGAATGAAAAATTATTTACCAATATTTTAATGTGATGCTAATCCCTGTATGATATTAAATGGCAAGTTTCGATGTAGCAGGTAACAAGACACTGAGGTAAGAACGAAATAAAACTTTAATCTTTTATTCTGTTTTTCGTCTAGTCGTTTGTTTCTTTGCTGACAAAATCATGTGGCAGACGACACCTTTCTGATCAACTATACAACCACACGATTCATACACTACTTTCATTTCAGTAGTTGACAGCCAATAAAAATCAACGGAAAAGTCAAGTGTAACAGCTTGGCATTCTCTGAGAAAAATAGCAGTAATTTCTGTTATACAAACGTATATAGATATGGGAGGTATTCTCAAACGTTCAAAAAGAAGGCAAGAAAGGAGGGAAGAAAAACTAGATTACAAACATTGGCACAAACTTGTACAATTATCTGTACCTTCCATCTCTTGACATTTCATATATACATTTACAACAACGAAGTTTATATATACGATGGTTCGTCAAAATTAATGCCTGTTGTAATTTATGTTTCAAATCCCTAGCTTTTTTATATTATTTAATATAAACTGTAAAACGTAATTAAATATTTAACTTATTTAACAGATTTACACTCGGAACAATATCCTTAACTTTATTGTTATTTTAACAACATTTCAAGCGTTTTAGCTTCCGGCCTTCTTCGGGTATCAATACGAGTAATCATCAGAGAGTTTAGAACTGAAAACATTATCTAAACTACGAGGGTAGATAGTTCTTCTTCGGCTCTACATGTCTAGAGATATCTCGTCTTGTCCTTTTTCATGCTTCTCGATTATTTCTCGATCTCTTTTCAATGAATCTAAGTCTGTGCTACTCAGTCCAGAGACTGAATTCGCCATCATGCTGCTACAAAATTCCCCAAATGATGTTTAATGCACTAGGTCGAAAGGTTGTGACAAAAACAAAGATGAAGACATTAGTTCGTGTTAACTTATTTTGCAGCCAGTGCACAACCTCTGCAGGCCTTTACTAATTTTTCAATGTCTTGATACATTTTGTTCCAGGATACATAGCTTCTCATAAGAGATTTCATCCTTGAAATTCCCGGATGTCAACTATGAAACTCATTTAATATCCACTTTTGTAATATAGGTTTCCCGTTTGCTTTCCATATTGCTTTTTGATATAACTACGAATGTCTAGTTGTTTAATTACATTGTTAATTTTCACATACACACATTTTCTTTATTCTTGAGTAATTATTTTTTCGTCACAACGCTGCATTCGAAATCTTTTCTATGAGAAATTTTTCTTGCTTTAGTTTTACAGTGACATTTTATGTTCTACTTTTCCACACTTGTAAAACTTTAAATTCTTAAAGGGACAGTCGTTTCCGAGATGTAACCTTCCACATCTGAAACATGGATTCATTTTTCTTTAGCTTCTATATATGCGCATTCTTTTTCTTCCATTCCTTCCATATCGCGTATCAGATTTAGGATTCTCTAAGATTCGTGCGATATTTCTTATAGTGTTAGTTTTTTTTATTCTGTTCAAGTTCCATTAGAACTCTAGCACATATTTATGCGTCATTTTTTACCGTTAACCATTGAACGAACATTAATCCTTTAAATATATCCAGAGTCAGTTCGTTTAATTTGAATCATTCGCACTCCTTGTTAACGGTTCCAGCATATGTGACAAATATTCGTCGTCTTTTTTCGTCAGATTCATACACTTCCAACGAGTAATGAATAACGGACTTTTCTCGTTAAAAATTTTAGTAAGAATATTTAGTGTTTCTTCAAAGCTAATTTCGTTTTTTTTTTTTTTTGTAGTCCAAAATGACAGCATTTTTCATGTTCTAGCGGTGCTAGCTCTCTCAACACAAGTTTTTTTTCTCGTCTTCCTAGTCTCTGTATTCTTCTCTGAAAATTTGCTCGTATCTTCTAAAATAAGCAGAAAAGGTAATTCTATCTGAATTGTATATGAATTCAGATATGTCATTTGCCATCACGTCTGGAGTGAAAAACTTCTGGAATTTTCCGTTTTCTTCCGAAATAGTTCAATTAAATTTTGTTGTTGTTTCTGGGGTTCTAATAACTGCTGTTGCTGCTGTTGCTGCTGTTGCCCTTGATGTTGTATTTTTACAACTTGGGCTAATAATTCTTCCATATTTGCAGAATATAATTTTTTTCCTCCTTTCTCTTTTTTTTTTCTTTTTCACACACATCAAGAGAAAACAGAAATTAAACCAACGTAGTTCTAATTTCTCGTCGTCACTGTTACCATGTGCCACAAAGCAAAGAAAAAAAAAGTTTTCGTATGTGTTTTGATACCTTGTCGTTGCCCCTATTATCTCACTCTTACCAGTTATATGTCTGGCTTAGGCACTCGCCTTGACGTCAATAGAAATCTCTCCCACTGACTTCAACCGACTTCTCTGACTCATTTGGATTTCTTTATTTAAGGCATCTTGCCTAGTTCATTTGTGTTGCCGGGTGTGTGTAATTTACTCCATAAGATATTCGGTCCATGGTATCCTCAGCACCCTTCTGTAGACCCTCATTTTTGTTGCTTCATGTCTCTTCTTCAACTTCGAGGATATTGTCCAGCATTCACTGCCATACAGGAGGACAGATATCACGTAACAGTTTATGACTCTTTTCCTTGTTTCTAGTTTTTTTATAATCGGCTTAGCTTTTGGAATGTATCTTTGGCCATCCCAATACGCTTTCGGATTTCATTGTCACACTTTCCGTCCTCTGTTAAAACACTTCTGAAATATTTAACTTGATATGCATGTATATGTTTTAAGAGAGATGCATGCAGTGGCTGTATACACAATACAGTAAGGTCAGTTGGGTACCGTCTGTGAGAAAAAAAAAACACCATGACGAAATTAACTCAGCATTTAATTAAATTAAATCGGCATGCTATACTATTTGGCAATCGGAAGCTCCATTACAAACAATTCATAGTGTTTGGGTCTCAATCTGAGGACTGTGCAGAGGATTCGGGAAAGAGTTGGATGAGTCTAATGGTGAGTACGAAGGTGTTTGGAATAATCACTAATGATGGCAACGTTATACCTCCATTAATCTTCTCACAGGGCCTCAGACTCAAAAGGGAGGCCTACATCAATGCCTTGAAGAGGTAGTGCTGCCTGGGTCAAGAGGGTATCTGCGGGAAGATCCTATGTCTGGCAACAGGATTCTGCACCATGCCACACATGCAAGAGAACCCAGTCATAGCTGTCAGACATCACCCTTTAACTCTGGCCACGTAACTCTTATTATGTGTGGGGCGTAGTTAAACGAGAGACGAACACAACTCCTTGTAACACCGAAGATGAACTGAAGGCAAGGATTATGGTAGCATTCACCAATTTAAAAATATTTGACCGTCTAGAAGAGATGCAGGAGATTCCGAAGTCGTCTAGAGTCCGGGGTTGAAGCCAATGGCGATTTTATTGAATAAATTTACTCTTTAGTATTTCAAGATATTTATGTGTAATTTTGGTAAATATATCTGTTAAAATGAGATACCAGTATTATTTTCATGTTTGCGTAATTTAGACGACAATTTACCCATCGCACACACATGCTTATGGGAAAATATGATATATTTCTATATATCAGAACAGGGTTATGTAATTGAATGACAAAGAGTAAAAAATATCTCTGTAACGCGTTTCGACCTCTAGAAAGACTTCATCAGACTAAAGTACTACTGTTGTTGATAGAATTAGGAATTGGAGGAGGAGATATAAAAAACGAAGCGTCGATGATAATTCTGCAACCACAAAAACGCTGCAGATGTTGGAACGCTGAAATTTAAATTTTTTAAATTGTTTTTATTTACACTATTTACATTTGAACTATTGTAGTCATCTTTGTTTTTCTTATCACAAAGTTTCGGCTGCCGTGTCCTCCGGCCTTCATCAGGTGTATATCGATCTGGGTAACCTAGAGTTCTAAACGGAACCCTTTATTTAATGTACGTGGGTAGACACTTTTCATTTCACTGCTCATGTCTAATGATATCGTCTAGTTCTTTTTTTTTTTTTTTTTTTAAATACAGCTCAGTTATTTCACGCCCGTTTCCACTGGGTCCAAGTACACCCTGCCCAGCCCAGAGATTGAACTCAAAATTACTATATCACCAAATTCATGAAACAACGCTCTGGTCCACTAAGCTACTGTCCCGTCCTTTTAGTTCAGAATTCCCTGGAGGTTACCCAGATCAATATGCACCTGATGAAGATTGGAGGGAAAAACGGCTGAAACGTTTGTATTGACAAAGGGAGGAAAATAGTCAGAATGTAAATAGTATAAATAATGATAACTCTTCATCCCAGAAATTCAAACAGATTTGTTTTTGTTTTGACGTGTCTAGGCATGTAGTCTAGCTGATGTCATCCAGTTTCCGAGCGTTTTTATCAATTTTATTATTAAGTATCTCACACTGTGATCCCACTAAATATAACAAACTTGTGATACGAAATATCTGAATAGGCGGAAGATCAACAATGAATAAATAAACAAACGTGGATAATTAATTATGTGTCAATCATTAAAGCGGAAAGGGCATATTTGTTTTGGAAGCCAATTGTTATACATACATACATACATACATATATATATATATATATAAAGAAATATAGTCTTAAGGAGTGCTATATTTATGGGATAAAGTGCTCAATATCAGAGATAGAGCGTGTGAATATAAAAGTGAACATATGCTATATTCAATCGTCAGGCGACGATTGTTTATAGCTATATTCAATCGTCGCCTCTAATGTAGACTTTATGTTCACTTTATATATATATATATATATATATATATATATATATATATATATATATATTATGTGTGATTTATGTGTGAGTGTGTTAATGTGTGTGTTCATGTATTTGCGTATGTGCATGTACGTGTGTGTCTATGTTTGTCTTTATGAAGGAAGCGAACATATCAAAGAAACAAGACAAAGTATAGGTAAATGTAATATTGCTTTTTTTTACAATGATGTTCACTTTAATCAAGACCCAAGAACCACACAAGTTAGAGGGTTATAGGGTAAGAAGCACAGTTTATGGGGATATGTCTGGAGATAACTGTTAATCTTAGACTTGAACAGGTAAAGATTGCAGTGATCGAAGAAGCATCCTCTTGGGAGTCGGTTCCAATATTATAGTTATTTTCCAAGCATAGCTTAGATGTGGCACAAGGCCGAAAGCATGAGGCATCTAGTGAGGATCGAACTCACTCTTCAATTGTAACTGATTTAGCGAGACAAGCTTGCTAACCATTACACCACGCCGAGGTGCCCTTAAAATTTTCCAAGCGTAGCTTAGATGTGACACAAGGCCGAAAACATGGGGTATCCAGTGAGAATCAAACTCACTTTTCAGTAGTAACTGATCTAGCAAGACAAACTTGCTAACCATTACACCACGCCGAGGTGCCCTAGTGATTTTCTCGCTACTCAGTCGGAATTGATTTAGGAAGGCAAGCTTTCTAACCATTACACCACGTCGAGGTGCCCCGGTTCCAATATTATATAACGTATATTGCGTCTTGTTTCCTTCATCTCTTTGTTTACTAAAACTAATATTTCTCAGCATATCTTCAGATTACGAAAATAACTTTTTCGCTCTCTTTGAGCATTTATTTTATGTCAGTACAAGAGTATATATTTATACGTACCCTATTTAAATTTCTATAATCACTCTCTGTACAGTGTTTATTTGATTCTCTTAATATTAATTGACCGTTCGAAGTGTCTGACATCATACTTTTACAGCATTTGAGTAACAAGGGTAAGAAGAGAAAAGTTAAGTAAACAGAGAATTACACTAGTTAGAGAATCTCATACCATCAATAACAATAGTGGTTATGAGAATAACAGCTTCGATTCAATGATTACAAATTCACTTGAAGCAAATCATAAATTGGTGCCCAGAAAACGATTCCTAATGGAGTCTACATAATGCAAGGTCATTTGTTATTGACTTGGCCTGTCGTGCTCAAAGCTCATGTGGCCGAGGAATATCAATCTTGTAACTTTCAAATTGCTCCGAATTATATTTCTAGTAGTTTATCTGCCTTGATTCGATATATGATCGAAGCGAATTGACAAGAGCGTTCAACATAACTACATTAAGACCGCTACTAAGTAAAATTAGTTTACTTTGAATATAACCTTTCCCGACGGATAAGTGTCGCTGGATTCTTCTCGAAAGACTCACCTTGGCCTACTTGTGAGTTTCTTTGCATAGCTTATTAAGCAATAACACTGTTTTTCTGTATAAAGCGTTTCAATCTAAGGAAATGTGGTTTTATTTATGTAAGCTGAACTAACCAAAAACGCGAATTAATTAGACTGTCTCGTTAATTTTCCTTCTAAGATCTAATTAACAAAATGTGATAATTTTGTACACATTTCTGAAATGATATGTTATATGTTATTTTTTTTTATTGTAGCTTATTCACAGCATTTCTGGCGTTATAACTTAATACGATATTCGTTACTGTTAAGCATAGTTTTGTTTATCTGTTTTCTTGCTTTGGTTGCATTTATCAGATCAATAATTAAAAATGCCTTCATATGAATAAATCCTTTCGTTTTTAAAGTCAATCTTCCATTAGCCACCATAGACTGGCTTTATAAAATCACAAATAAATAGCATTAGTAAATAACAAAGACCACATCACTTGAACACTTCTAATATCAAAAACTACATAAAGCCCATGTAACTAGGTGGGGTGATATTCAAGATGTTAACTTTCCAGGCTACCTTAAACAAAAGCTGTGGGAGGAAAACCCCATTAGTATTAGTTTCAAGTTTCACAATGTGTACCCTTTGTTAAAAGATAAATATTTCGCGATTTTATAACTCCAGCCAATGAAATCTTATGGAAGGTTGACTTTAAAATCTAAAGGATACTTTCACCTGAAGGCATTCTTAGTCATTGACCTGATAAGTGCAAAATATCCTTCTCTTACATACGATAATTTTCATACCAATAGAGATTCATGTTTACGATATAAGTGGCCAAGTAAATTTTTTTAAGCAAATCCCAGCAAGCAAAGCGGGAGTGCCACTAGCACGCAATTGGTTACAGAGAGTGGGAGTAAGAGTAAAGAGGAGTGTTTGGGAAAAAAAGGATAAAAGGTAGGACAGGGATCAAGGTCAGGGCATCAGAAGATGTCGATTGACATTATATTTGAATATCTGAAGATTATAGCTATCAGGGAAGCAAGTGATAGGAAGGGAGTTCCACTGACGGGAGGTGCGAGATAAGAAGCTGTTGGACTAGAAGAGATTTAGATTTAGAGATTTAGTTTTTTTCGACAGTGAAAGAGTGGGACCGAGATGACAACCTAGTAGAAAATTTAAATTCACGCAGTTTGGGAGCCAGTGAAAGTAGCTTGTCGGAGCAGCTGCCATTAAAGTACTTGTAGAAAAGACAGATGGAAGCCACAGCACGTCTGTAAGAAAGTGACTGCAGACGGGATCAGAAGCAACTACGTTGTATAACCGTCTCTGGATTTTATCGAGGACCTCGAGATTAACAGCAAGAGCACCAGATTATATATAGCAGCAGAATTCCATGCAAGGACGAATGGTTGATTTGTAGATTTGAAAGATGAACTCAAGCGAGAAAATCATTCTGGCGCGACAAAGTGAACCAACTTTTCTTTCGGTAGATGAAGCTATAGATTCAATGTAGTTGTTCCACTTTAGAATAAATATTGCATATTTTCTGTTTGCATTGTTCTAATGTTATATCCATGATTAGGAACCATTATAAACGTCTTTTTAGTCGACGGTTCTTTTCATCATCCGTATTAGTAGCCCTCATATTCTTTGAAAATTTGACATACTTGATAACACAGACAACGACAACAATAGCGTAGTTTCTGTTGTTTAAATTAATAACAGACTCTTTACCTGATTGAAGTTCTGAAAACAAATATTACTCGATTTCTTTTATTTCGGAAAAGCTTCTTTGTCTTTGCTGTTTAATATCTGAATGTTTCGGTAGCTATATTGTCCATCATGTTTCGTCTGACCGTCACATTAGCTAACACGCCTCTCAGTTTGCTATACAGAGTTATGTTCGTCTCATTACTTTAACTGTTACAACCTGTGTTCTTCCAAGAAAATGTCGAATGAATGGAACTCGTCACCAAAATCGGAAGGTGTATTGGAATAGTGATAGATGTCTTCCAAAATCTAAACAAAGTATTAAAAAAAACAGGAGAATGTCATTAGGAACAGAGAGAAAGCAATACGAAACACTTATGTAATGTCAAACCTCCTCTATGACTGAATTCATGACAATCTTCTTAGAGATGAAGAAGAGGCTTGAAGCAGTGGAAAAGATATTATATAGAAGGACTAAAAGATGTAAGTCCTGAGTTTTAAGAAAACTGAAAAGAAAAGGAAGCTTATATTTAGAATCAGAAAGAGTTGACATTTCTATGAAACATAATGAGGAAAAGTGATTGGAGAATTTGATACTGACAAGATATGCTGAAGTCAAGTAAGGGTGGGAAACGGCGAGTAACCTAGATAACGAGGTTGTCTAATGGAATAGAGAATGGACTGGGAGTGATTTGCAAAAAGACAAAATTTACTAAGATATGAAAAAGATAGGAAGTTATTGAGTGTCATGATCGCCCACATTGAAGAAGATCAAACCATCGAAGTTAAGTAATGACCTCTTAGGAACTAGAAATATTTTGTGGCTTTGTGTTAGTCAGTGTTTATAAATTGAATAACGTAAGGATACCAAGGGCATAAACAATAATGTTTCTATATAATCTTAATAGTAATGGTAATATAAACTGTTTCCTTATAAGGAAACATCTGACATTTGTTGACCGTGCAAGGAGTACTGCTGTCAGTTGAAATTTATAAAATTTCTCTATTCTTACGTTCAGTAGCAGTTATCGATCTTTCCAGCATTGATAGGGATTTCCTTTCTAACGTTTTATTTTTTGTTGTTGTCATTATTGTCTCTACGACTTACATGTGACGTCCATTTTAGACATTGCTGCTCTTGGTAGACATCAAGTGATATGGTTTTTGTTATTTGGTAAAGTTCCTTGTTTGTTTACCCCAGTGAGCGAAATAAAGAGTTTAGTCCGATATTCCAACCATCTGAAGAAAGCCGGAGCGTACAACGGCCGAAACGTTGTAATAAATATGGCGACAAATAGTCCGAATAATGTAAATAGTGTTCTAAGGTTTTATTTTTTACTTGACAAAGGCAGAAATAAAGAAATCACTTTTCAGGAAGAAGGAGTCCAGAAATGAACTTAATGATCAAGTAATGTTTCTAGCTTGCTGTGTTGGACAAAGGCGAAATGATACTCGTTCAAGTTTAATGAACGTGTCTGCTGGCAGCTTATATTTGGATATACATTTCATTGTCCATTGAAGAATTATGTCAATTTAAGCTGACATTATTTTCCATTGTCCCAAGACAAAACAATTTTTTTCGCTGAACTAAGCGGATTATACGCAAGAATAGGTTTGTACATAACTGTTTTTGTCAAGAATCCCCGGAGATGATCTAAAACTTGTATGCGGGTTACGAGACAGACAACTGATGTCTTATTAGGAAGGCTGCAAGGAGAAGGGCGCTTGCCACTAGAGACACAACTTATTTATCTGCCACGATGGTGCTCAAACGATCTGCTCTCAAAATTAGTTAGAATCTCTATTCTGGTGTCGTGGAATAATGCTACGTCTCTGCGAACCTTTAATAAAAGTCGATCAGACAAGCTGGTTGGTTTCAATTAATTTTATTTAAATTCACGGCAACAATGATTGCAGCAGGAAGGAACAGAAGCACAGGCGGTAACCGATGGTCACGTGAATTTATTTAGGGAAACAGTGGTTTGCAACGCGCACGCGGGAACAATTTCTGTAAAATATACGTTGTTATTGTCTGTAGCAAAGTGGAAAGTCAGCCATCTTCTCAGACACTGACAATCTTCAACTTTCCCCCTACCAATGTCCAAGTATCCACGCATCCTTTGTCTTGTAAGTGATGCTATGATTGATGACTTCCTGTGCTATCATCACTATGTCTAATAAGTCATGGACACAGGAAACCACAATGCCTTAAGCACTTTTATTTCCAAATGTTACGTCCAGTCTTGTCTCAGAGAAAAATCTTACGGTGCATTTAGTTGATCTTGAATAGCCATGTCCCTCATGGTTAATTAACCTTCCCTTTATTTCCAGAATTTACTTTTGCTTGCATTCACTTGAGCATCGATCACTTTAGGAACTGAGACAGATTCTTCATTATTAAATCAGTTAAGGCATCTAAATCTGCCTATTAAACATAAAAGCAGACTGAATGTAAAATTATTTTGTTATGTCACGTATGTTCGATTCGATCAATAATCAACTTCGTGTATATATATATATATATATATATATATATTGTCTATTACAGATTTCACTGGAATAAAATGCAGGTTTGGTTAAAAGTAATAAGCTTTTAAAGAACAAAAGGCTTTTAGATACATTTTGCAAAAGAAATTGTTCATCTGTAGTCACCTGCGGTAAAATTAAGAAAAATGATTACAGAGAGATAAGGAATTAATACAATTTTTTACTGAGAAAATTTTAATAAAATCATGAATACAAGTTTCGTCTACTAGATACATCAACCTTACAAAATCTGTTAAAAAAAACAGCTTATCTCCAACAACATAAGATAGACTAACGCGAATTTGCGATATTGTGAAGAAAAATATATAAGACAATATGGAAAATCTTTATTTTGACATAGTGTTATGGGATCGTACCAATAATAATAATAATAATAATAATGGACTCTTCCATACTTAATAAATACTGCGCCTCAGGAGTAGTTCGAGTCAGTCAGTCTCTCACTTTCTGAGCGACTGTTCGGTTAAACTCTCTTCCTACGGGCGGGAGGAACCCGAAGGAGGCTACGCGGGGAGGTTAAACTCGGCCCCAGAACCCGGGCGGAGTCTCCTTCGGGAATGGTTAAAAGGCCTTGTGCCCAGAACCCCGTGGGTTTATATTGGGTTCAAATGGCGACTGTTCGGTTCAACTCTCTTCCTACGGGCGAGGAACCCGAAGGAGGCTACGCCGAAGGGCGGAGTCTCCCTAATGGACCCGTTCATACGGGTTCAAATGCCCCTAATGGCTCCGGGAATTCCCACGTTAAAAAAGGCCTTGTGCCACATGACACCCTCGTGGGGGTGACTGAATATTGTCAGTCAGTCTCTCACTTTCTGAGCGACTGTTCGGTTAAACTCTCTTCCTACGGGCGGGAGGAACCCGAAGGAGGCTACGCCGAAGGGCGGAGTCTCCTTCGGGGAGGTTAAACCGGCCCAGAACCCGTTTATGCGGGTTCAAATGGGCTATTTTTTGGCCGAGCCTAATGGCTCGGGAATGCCCACGTTAAAAAGGCCTTGTGCCACATGACACCCTCGTGGGGGGGTGACTGAATATTGTCAGTCAGTCTCTCACTTTCTGAGCGACTGTTCGGTTAAACTCTCTTCCTACGGGCAGGAGGAAGGACGCCGAAGGGCGGAGTCCCCTTCGGGAGGCGGCCCAGAACCCGTTTATGCGGGTTCAAATGGGCTATTTTTTGGCCGAATGACACCCTCGTGGGGGGTGACTGAATATTGGGTCTCTCACTTTCTGAGCGACTGTTCGGTTAAACTCTCTTCCTCGGGAGGGGAAGGAGGCTACGCCGAAGGGCGGAGTCTCCTTCGGGAGGGCCCAGAACCCGTTTATGCGGGTTCAAATGGGCTATTTTTTGGCCGAGCCTAATGGCTCCGGGGAATGCCCACGTTAAAAAGGCCTTGTGCCACATGACACCCTCGTGGGGGTGACTGAATATTGTCAGTCAGTCTCTCACTTTCTGAGCGACTGTTCGGTTAAACTCTCTTCCTACGGGCGGGAGGAACCCGAAGGAGGCTACGCCGAAGGGCGGTGTCTCCTTCGGGGAGGTAAACCGGCCCTGGACCCCTGGACCCGTTTATACGGGTTCAATGGGGGGACTATTTTCAGTCAGCCGAGCGACGGTTAATGGCTCGAAGGGCGGAGTCTCCTTCGGGAGGAATGCCCAGAACGTTTAAAAGGCCTAATGGCTCAGGCCGTTAAAAACGCATGACACCCTCGTGGGGGGGTGACTGTATATCGTCAGTCAGTCTCTCACTTTCTGAGCGACTGTTCGGTTAAACTCTCTTCCTACGGGGGCGAAGGAGGCTACGGAGGAAGTCCCCTTCGGGGAGGCTACGCCAGAACCCGGGCGGGTTGTCTATTTTTGGCCGGGAGGGAATGCCCACGTTAAAAAGGCCTTGTGCCCTGGACCCGTTGAATACGGGTTCTCTCACTTTCTGAGCGACTGTTCGGTTAAACTCTCTTTACGGGCGGGAGGAACCCGAAGGAGGCTACGAGCCGGGAGGTAAAATGGCCCCTGGACCCGTTTATACGGGAATGGGCTATTTTTGGCCGAGACTAATGGTCGGGAATGCCCACGTTAAAAAGGCCTTGTGCCACATGACACCATCGTGGGGGGGGGGGTGACTGAATATTGTCAGTCTTTCACTTTTGAACAGACTGTTCGGTTTGAACTCTCTTCCTACGGGCGGGAGGAACCCGAAGGAGGCTACGCCGAAGGGCGGAGTCTCATTCAGGGAGGTAAAACCGGCCCAGAACCCGTTTATACGGGTTCAAATGGGCTATTTTTTGGCCGAGCCTAATGGCTCGGGAATGCCCACGTTAAAAAGGCCTTGTGCCACATGACACCCTCGTGGGGGGGTGACTGAATATCGTCAGTTAGTAGTTCACTACAGACTGTTCGGTTCAACTCTCTGTCTACGGACGGAGAGGAACCCGAAGGAGGCTACGCCGAAGGGCAGAGTCTAATTCGGGGAGGTAAAACCGGCCCTGAGCCCGTTTATACGGGTTCAATGGGCATATGTTTGGGCCGAGCCCACGGGCTCGGAGAACCCACAATAAATAACCGACCTTGTGTCACATGATGCCCCAGTGGGGGGGGGTGACTGAATATCGTCAGTCAGTAGTTCAAGTAGAGTCAGTAGTTCAGAGTCGAGTCAGAGGCAGTCCGAAAACAGAGTCGCGTTCAGACAATTACTGCAAGACATTGGAATAGTGATACTGGTCGAGACTACATTTTTCTCTCTACTAAACCTGATTGTCCATACTAACACTTCTACTTCTTTGTATATATTCCTGTTTGTGTTATTCCATACCTGTGTTCGAGTTCTTCTTTATTGGTTCTACCTTGGACTATCACCCGGGGTACAAGGAACTGGACCATAACAGTGAGTTTATCAGTGTCATCAAAAATTGGATTTTACAAAAAGCAAATTTACATTGGTGAGATTGCCATTAATCATATGGACAAAGGATTTAAAAAATACATTATCGTCTTTGACAGTACGTTTTACTAATTTAAATTCAGTTTTTATTTATATATTACTTTGTTTTAACATTGTTTTGTATCCCAAATTATTTCAATAGATGTTCAGTAAGAGCAGGATTTAGACTGAAGAAGTCCAATCGTATATTGGTCGTGGGATATTCGTGGATATTAGTGGGATATTCGTGGAAATAACAGTTTCAATGTATCTTTCTCTGAGTAATCTCCATCGAAACCTTCATGATCAGAATTTTATCCTTTTATTAGAAGAAATGAAGTTAATAATCCAAACGGACACCTACATTCTCTTAGCCACATAAAAGTAAAACTTTAGAAAAATTAGAAAAACTGAATAAAAGCATTGTGATATTTTCCTTGTCTGTTTATATTCAATGAAACATATGTATATTTCCATGTATAAGACGATCTTTAAATCTAAAAAAAAAACACTCTTAAAAATTGGGGGACGCCTTATACTACAATTCTAAAGAATAAACCTTAAATTCCGAGTGATGTTTGTCAGTTTGCTAACCTCCGCCTCAGTGCGATAACCAATAACATACATGAAAAGATTTACATTATCTAATAAACTGATATTAAAGGTAATTAAACCATTTTTATCTTATATATAACTGGCATAACTTCATAATAAATTGCATATCTGAAGGATAATTCTATATCAATGAAACCAAGTTGTATCCGTGCAAGATCAGCTGAGAAAATATAAGCATCGAGTTATGATTGCGTTCACAGCAATGGAATGTACTATTATCGTACATTATTGTACTGTTATTTGCGGTATTTTGTGATTGTCGATAAAGTATAAGTAAATGGTCATTAGTACACCAGGCTGTTTATAACTGTCTAGATATAGGAAAAGAAGAGGAAGAAGAATAATTTAATATTCGCAAGACATCACGTGATGAAATGTAAACGAAACAACGGTTTCCCTTTTACTGGACATTTGTAGAAAAACATGATATTGAATCGATTTTGTTATATTATTATTGTTTATTTTGAATTTCTAAGGATGCAGTGAATATCGACATTTCCAAGAATATCGTCTTCATATAATTAAAAAGCAGTCGTCTTATACTACAGGCATAGAATAAATTAATGAAAATTTGCTATACTTTTTGACCTCGTTTCCTATAAATGTCGCCTTATACGCGGACATATATATTTATATATGTCATAGTGCCTACCTAGACCGACGGAATGAACTCTTCCGAACGCTATATATATATATATATATATATATATATATATATATATATATACTACGCCTCTCAAGAAAGACGGACAGTATTAGAACAGTATTAGTACGGATTTGGTATTGGGATAGTAGTGAATCAAGCCGAGCTTCTCGGCTTGACGGTCGAACTCTCTGCCTCTGAGCAGAGAGGAACCCGGACAAGGCTCCGCCGAAGGGCAGAGTCTCGTTCGGGGAGGTTGACAAACCCGATCCCGTTTATACGGGTTCTATGGGCATTTTTTGGCCGAGCCTACGGGCTCTGGAAACCCACGTTAAACTCAGCCTTGTGCCATATGCAACCATCGTGGGGGGTGGCTAGATACCGAATCGAGTCGAGCTGATAGCAGTCACGCCAAACCAGTCGGACAGTCATACTAACCCTTCCACTTCTTGTATTATTTCTTTTGTAATATATTCTTTGTTATTTCTACTGTTGTGTTTCGTGTTGTTCTTCCATGGTCCTAACCTTGGGCCATAAAAATATATATGTATATATGTACGGAAGTGATGCTGTAAAATTCTCGTCTAGTCAAAAAACAACTGACAAAATAGACAAAGAAATTTCAATTTTAAACGTCTTCTTCTCCCGATCAACAGGTTTTCAGCATTACTTGTTAATAGCTCCTCTTTCTGGCGTAAAATAATTCCATATTATGCATTGGCATCAGTGATAGGTTTTTCAATAGAGATGAAAATTTCGAGTTTCAAATCCTGATTAATAAAGCAAATATAATTTTCGCACAGAGTAAATTGAGATGCACATTTTTGACTCCATATCCCCAAATCGACAATAATTTAGCTGAATTTAATAGATATAGAAATGTTTGTGTGTGTTTGTTGTGAACACATAACAGGCTCATGGGAGTAGCTTTTTCTTACAAATGTATGGATGCTAGCATCTTTTATTATATTGTTTTATCAGAATTTTAAAATTTTACGGAATATCTTTTCATTTCGTCCTACAATTTTTGTTCATTTGTTATTGAAGATAAAAGAAATCCTGTAGAAATTACTGAAATATTTGAAACAAAACAAATTTAAGCGACAAGGCCTCATCAATTCACAGTTGAATTGGCGAGATGTTACCGTAGGTTTTATTCTAATTGTGTCTTTTTTCGCAATTTCCTCTTGTGCAACTCTTTTTCGGTGCCATGTTTTCCAGCCAACATGGATCTTCAAAAAGTCAAATGCAATATCAATCATTATCAACTGTCCTCTTGATTACTCTTCTATTGTTCGAGTTCCTTAAGAAAGTTTCTCTTTTTTCTTATTCTTACACGATTAAAAACTCCTTCTTTCTTTATTGGCTTTACTGCCTTGATATTATTAAAAAACAAAAGAAAGCAATTATTATTGACAAAAATTAGCATAAACACACATAGGTATAAATATATATATATATACATCTACAGGGTTGTGCTGATGTTTGAAATCTTGCAATATTGTATATATATATATATATATATATATATATATATATATATATATATAAAAAAAAGAAAAGAGGTGCCGCAAACGTTTTTGGTTGTAATGTGGATTTATTTAGAAAAAATATTATGCTTGTCAAACATAATTTTACGAATTTGTCGTAAAATTATGTCAAACAAAGCATAAAAATTTTTCTAAATAAATCACATTACAACCAAAAACGTTTGCGGCTTTTTTTTAATATACATACTTTTTCTCGTTGGAACCACTACATTATATTTCTTATATATATATATATATATATATATATATATATATATATATATATATATATATATGTGTATGTGTGTTTATGTAAATGTACAATTGGACACTGAGGTTAAAGCTAAGCTGCGACAGGCTGTTTCATCTTTGAAAGCAATCTTCAGGCTATATAGTTAGCGTTCAAACAAGAAACAGGTTGATTGTGACCTCAGTGTGCAATGTTACATTTACATATAGTCTGTCTCTGATATTGAGCATTTTACATATAAATATAGAATGCCTTGAAACTACATTTTTATCATAAATATATATCTTTTTCCAAACATATTTCTTGAATATGAAAGACTAGGAAAAATTTTATAAATTTTTTACTTAGTTTTTCCAACATTTATATTTCCCTGTTTGGTAGGAGTAAGGGGGTACAAATATTGTCTGTATTTTGCTCTCCTTTACTCACACCAAAGAGAAAAAAATGTCAGAAGTTTGGAAAAACTAAATAAAAAATTCATCAAATTTTGTAAATCTATTTAAACATGGCGGGTGAAAAACTGGCTAGCACAATTTTCAAATAAATTAGCGTCCGAGGAAAAATGGAAGAATAAAAGAAAGAAGCAGAAAACTCCGACCTGAATGAAAGAAATCGTCCATTACCTTAAATCTCTGGTACAAAGCAAAAAAAACAAGTGAGTAATGTCAAAACGAAGAGTGCTCAATGCACTAAGTAAATCAAAAGTAAAAAAATCCTAATGAGCCAGGTACTACCTGCCTATATATATATATATATATATATATATATATATATATATATATACCGAATATCGTGCTTGAATTTAATTGATATGTGATTTGTTTCTGACTTTTGGTTGGGTAAGGCTTCTGATGATGATATGAATAATCATCAAATTATTAGCTCTACATGCATACAAGATGTTACTAAAAAGTCCTTGAGCTGACAAAGAAAACCATAAAAAAACTAATGCTTTTTCATTCATTTGGTTGAATTTTGGAAGTTGATCCATTCAGCAACCTTTCGGAACGAAGTACATTTACGTCCATACTAGATCCATGTACCCTCACTGATGGAGTCAAAGAGTAAAATTACCATATCAGAAATTTTTTTTAACTATAATTATGTACTAACGTTAACCGAGTCTGGTAAAGGGGTATATGGTTTGAGAAATAAGTTCGTATAAAATTAAATTCAGTAGTCATGGTTTGCAAGATTCGCTTGCTAAAGATTGTTCTACGACATGATGGCCATAAACTTTCTTTAATTATAATATTTTTATACTTAAACACAATGTATTTAGAATTGATTTTTTGAACACTTTTGCCTTTATTCATAACTAAAGAATTCATTATTTGGAACATCAATAAGGTTTACTACAATTTAGAGAGTTCGTAAAGAACTAATCAATTTCACAAAGCCAAAATCCTTATCAATATCTTTTGTTTGTCTTTCACGATTCTCCTTGTCCACCGGATTCTAATTTTAAATAATAATAATAATAATAATAATAATTATTATTATTATTATTATTAAAAACAATAATTAATGACATCTCGTATACGTATTTTCTATAGAATATCCATTTGTTAATATTGACTTTTTATCTATTTTTGTAAATTACGCTTTCTGAAGAAATAGAATTCAATCGACGAAATTTCTGAATATATTTGAAACTTAAACAAATGTATACAAAGAAAATTGTCATTAAAAATTATGTGCCTAGGTAAACAATGGAATTTATGTCTATAATATATCAAAGTATATACTAGAGCGTGAAAGAATCCTCTTGACAGAAGTGCACCGAAAAACATGGTAAGTAAAAGGAAAAATTCATTCTTCAACTAGAAAAGCAACGCGTAATTCAATAAACAATATAAAACATTTTTGAACAATGCAAACCATGTATAATCATAACACAGGAAGAGATGTCAAGTATTGTACATAATACTAGAATTTTTTTGAAAAAAAAAGTACACAGGCGTACACACACAGACACACACGCACACATATACATATATATATATATATATATATATATATATATATATATATATATATATATACTGAAGGAAAACAAATATTCAAACTAAAGGAGAGTCAAGAAGAGGTTCGTATAAATGTTTATCTGTCACTCAATCCTTCTTTCTATGTTCTTTGCTATTTATTAGGTAGAAATTTTTCTACTTTCGATATCACTTTGAGCGGGCATGCCTCTGAATTTTTCTCTCCATCTCTCACCCGCAGTGAGAGGGAAAGATTGATAGAGAGGGAGAGGGAAAGACAGTGAGGGAGAGTGAGAGAAAGTAAGAGAGAGAGTGAGAGAAACAGAGAGAGAGAAAGTGAGAAACAGAGAATGCGAGAGAGAGAGAGAGAGAGAGAGGGAGGGAGGGAGGGAGAGAAATATAGATTCATAGGTGGATGAGAGTGTTCGTTGAGCAAAGGTTATGAGGTGTGAGAAATGAATTGCTAAACCGTGTTTGTATTTCAGTCGGTGTGAGTTGATGTTCAAGTTGCACTAATGTAGATTGACGAAGGCATGAACTAACATTGAGGTCAGTCTCTTCATAAGATATCATTACAAACATGTCACATCGCTCAAAATGGCTAAATAAGAATTGATTGTCTGTATGCGCATGCGAAGATACATCAATCAGTCCATCGTATAAAGAAAAAAATGCTTTTATTTGACACAATAATATTGATCTTTAAACATAATCTCCAGTCATATCACTCCATCCATTACTTTATTTGAATATCAAGCTAATATATATATATATATATATATATATATAATTATAATTATTTTTTAAAAATATGATTCCTTCGCTACACAAGAGTCCCTATATTTAAAAAAACAAGAGCCAAAACTTCAATATAATTATTAAAATTAAATTGGATTAAAGTATCAACCTGTTTCATCCTCAAGCGAAACTTTCGAAATTCCAAAAAAAAAAAAGATTCCAAAAATTTCGCTTGGGGATGAAACAGAGCTTGATATGGATAGTTTTATGCATATATGTAGAGTTATAGGAATGTTTTATTTTCCACACACCGTCCGCACATTGTGACCATGTTCATAGTTGATATCATTGTTGTTTTTTTCTTTTTATTAATAATGTTTCCACTATTTATACTCTTTTCATACATGTGGATGATGCTATTATATTTGTATTATCAGAGAGTAACGGATAGACTTTGTTAGGTCCCCATGTATATTTAAAGTGATCTATGGTCAGAGAGATGTAACTGAGGCTTCTTGTTAAACATGTTGTAGTATAGCCAATATAATTTTTTACAAATTTGGTCAATATATATATATATATATATATATATATATATATATATATATATATATAACGCATATTTAGGCAGAAAGTATTCATCCAAACAAGTTTGATTCGAAAGGACCGACAAATCCTGTTTGTTTAATTTTTATTGTATTTTCGCAATTTTCGAATAAGGTTTTGCATAATATGCTCGAAATTGTGGATAAACTGTCTGAAATTCATAATCATTTGTTATTGTTTAGTCCAAGTACTTTCAACTATCTCAGATATTTTCAAGAACCAATGTGGTGTAGGAAGAATTCCTTTGTCAACATACTGGTATTCATTGGAATAGTGGGATGTTGTTTTTGTCTACAGTGACGTCATGTATAACGGCTATGTGGCCATATAAAAATAATGCGATTTTTTTTTTGATATATATATATATATATATATATATATATATATAAAAGTGAACATTGAAGTCAACACTTAGAGGCGACAGTCTGTTTCATGCTAGATGCAATCGACAGGCCACTTGCATCTAGCATGAAACAGCTTGTCGCCTGTAATTGTTGACTTCAATGTTCACTTTTATATTTACACACGATCTATCTTTGATATTGAGCACTTTATCCCATAAATATAGCACATCTTAAGACTGTATTTCTCATATATATATATATATATATATATATATATATATATATATATATATATATATATATATACGCACATTAGATATAACATATTCACTTAAAGATTGCGTCTTTTTATTATTTGGTTATTATACACCAGTATTTGTCTTATGTTGATACTTTTTTTGATATTTTTGTCTGATGTTCTCTTCGTTATGTGCACGGATTTCAATGAGTTTCGACAGGTGACTTCAATACTGCTTTTCGCTTATTAATGTTGGATCCGCAATCCCCCAGCGTTCATGAGAATTCATCGACAACATTATTTTTACAGGCGGTCATTTTGAGGTTCCGTGTTTTTTTGTGATAATTAGATGTTTTAAACGATTTATATTAGATCTTAAATTTTAGGCGTTTTTGTCTCATAGGTGAATTATTCTTTTAAATGCTATTTCATTCCCTTTATAATTTAGGTACATCTGGTTACGATAAAATAACTTAATGGCATGTTTATATTTGTTTGCATCAGATATGTGTCTTGTAGTTTATTTTCTAAATTTCGCTAAGGCAAATTTATATGTTTCTTGAGATCGCGGTGAAAGTAGCTATTGGTAATTAGAGTTTTTTTCAATTCTGCTTAGTTCCTCATAGAATAATGTGTGAAATAGAGATTAGCTTGGCCCTGTAAATTATTTTTTATAGCAACTACTTTTTTTTATCGATATTCACTTTTGTAGTTGAGTAGAC
>CAHIKZ030005506.1:3760000-3780000 GCA_903632075.3 Acanthosepion pharaonis
TAGTCGATTCCAGTTTCCCAATGAAACGTTCATCAGGGTCGGATAAATCTATTGACTTTATTGTCACATCACATATTTATACACTTGCTATACAAGTGATGCTTGGACGTTGTTACGCTTTTGGGTGTTGAAATGTATTTGATGTTAACTGACAACCGATAATACAAATTTATAAAATGAAAAAAAAATTACAAAATTATAAAATGAAGAAAAGAAATGATTATTATTTAAGCAATCTAAAAAAAAAAAAAAATACGATCCAAAATTCCTTGTAGATAGTGAGAAGGCGTAATCCATTCGAATTCACACGACAAATAACATAGCAGCCTAAAACGCTCTTCCATGAATCACAATTATTGCCGACACGAGTATTGAAGTCACCTGTAAGGATTAATTTATTCTTATGTTGGACTTTGGAGATAACATCCCGAAGGAGATCGTAAAAATCATCTTTTCTTGCTCTGAACGAGTTAAGGTTGGAGCATTGCAGCTAACCAGAGTCACACAGGTGTTGCACTCAAGATCAAGGGTTAGTGTAATTATACTATATCATACATCTTTAGGTAAGGAAAGTAGTGGGCTAGTAAGGTCTGATTTGATGGCAAAGCCAACACCAGATTGGCGTGGCTCTTTCTCAGTCTTACCAGTCTATAAAACCACGTATCCACCTTTTTCTTCCCTAAATTGATGATTGCCAGCCAGACGTGTTTCACTAATGGCCGCTATGTCGATGTTATACTTCTTCAATTCGAGAGACACTCTGGCGCAGAATCATTGTCCTGGAGAGTGTGAACATTCCAGTCTCCAAAATAAAAATTCTTCTCATATTTCTGATCTTTCTTGCTGTTTCGACTGCGTTACTGGATAACCAGACAGCTGCAGCGGACTGCCAAGTCTCTATGTGATCAAGCCATATTTAGGGCTCCTTTTATCGTGCCCTCCCCCTAATAGAAAAAACAGTGTAGATCCCAAATAAGGCTCTTTGTCACCGATGGAGGACACGAACAAGACGATTTCTAAATGGGTTTGTGAAATAACGGCCATCACTCATCGGTCTGAGCCTTCCAGTAATATCCTTTACCTGACTCCGTCGCCTTCACTCTCGCGCCAGTGGACCTTGCAAGTGAACTGTGTGGATAAGAACGAACAAATCAAAGTAAACCCCCAGAAAACCCACACTTTTGATTAAAGTGGTGAGGGCTTGTGCAGAACGATCCACACTTTTCAGAACTATTGATTCACTCGGTCGGTGCAAAAAAATGCCACAGATGAATCAGACAATAGACCTCAGGCATTGCGTCTAAAGAGCCTGGCCAGCCCAGGTAGGCACTATTTTTTACCCATCGCTGGGACCCTAACAGGTGCTACCACCCCGGATCAGAGTGGACCTGGGAACAACAGCAATTAAAAGGTGGTTCTACGATCCTCAAATCCTCCAATCTCTCGATCAGAACACTTGCTGCCGGATGTGTTTATATATATATATATATATATATATATATATAATAAATTTACTGAAATTAAATTAAAAACAAATCAATATAAAATAAGTAAATAACCACCATATTTATTTTAAGTGAATATTAAGATTTAGCGAAGTTTTTTAACATGCAGTAAGTATAATCAGAGTTTAATCTAAAAATACGTTTAAAAATTACAATAAATCTATAATTAATAAAGTAATTTAAAAATAAAGAAATACATAATAGGTAACGTTGTATATTACGAATTATGCAATACTTAGTGATATAATGGGATATGTATACACCTGAGTTCCCTCTCACTGGAATATGATTGGCTTGTGTCCGTCATAAATATAGACGGACGTGTAGGCACGACAGAGTTTAAGTCTATGACGACGCCCATTGGACTACGCTATTGGTTATCCTATTGGTCTGATGGCAGCACATCGTCTGGTCAGTTACAGCGAAAGATTACATTTGGTCCCATAGTATGCCGTTAAGTGTCAAGAGAATGTTGTTTTATTTTATTTTATTTATATATTCTTTTATTTGATTTTATTTATTTACTTGTTTTAATTTTTTTTCTAAAGGGCTGTTTCGTACTTAAACGGGTCGCACTGAACTACAATTTTTTTTTGATGACTTCATAAATGTTTTTTCTATCTTGTGATTGATTTAAGCTTTTAAACCTTTTAAACTTAGACTATGAAATGTAATTATTTTTATGCTAATTATTTAATACAAAAATTTGTTGATGTCGGCAGAAAACCGTTAACTCATGTCTATGGCTTAATAAATTTTCCTTATTTAGAAACTTAATAATGTGTAGTTTTTCATGTAGGCATAAAGGGCTCGGGTCATCCCAAGTTTTACAAGTTCTTGTTCTATTTATTATTTTCCATTTTACTTAAAGTGTTTTATGCATTTTTTTAAAATGCCAAAACTATTTCGATAGAGATGTCTGATTTCTATTCCTAATATTATTGAAGGAGCTTTTGTGTTGTCTCCATCTAATTTTAAATTCATTCTTCGTTGAACCAATCTATATCCTATCAGTGTTAGGACTCTCAATGGATGCATTGGTATACCACAGATTTTGTGCGGCATTTATTTTCCAACGGGCAGTCTTCAAGGTTCATACAATCACATAAGTGTTCATTAAGGTATTTTTATAAAAGATCTTGCTAAGCTTGCTATTAGCAGGAAAGTGTTTTTCAATTAAAGCTAGGAACTTATGTCCTAGCTTAATACTAACCATTTGGTTGAACGGAGGGGTATACCAAATGATTTTCTTTTTCCTGTTTTTCTTCTGGTTAGTGCTATTGTTTCTATAATTGAGGATAGCATTTTTGTATCCGCTATTTTTTAGGGTTGTGTTATAAAAATTACTGTGTTGTTGGAATATTTCCTTAGCGGAATTCATGCTGATTCTTTTCCCTATTGATGTGGGTATATGTTTAACTATAGATGGAGGGTGGTTTGACTTGGGGTGTAAATACAAGGGGTTAGTGTTAGGTTTTCTGTAAGGTAAATTGAATCGATTTTAATGTGAGTTAAATTTAGGTGTTTAATTATTTTTTTCTTTTTCCTTCAGATTTGGCGGATATTTGGGCGATATTATTTTTCACACAGAATTTCTATGACTTAAAGAGAAATAAATATTTTTCACCAATAACACCGATTTATTTACTGCTGATATATATATATATATATAGACCGTATTTTAAAATCGTCTTCAAAATCTTTCCAAAAGGTTTTAAATCCCAGTTTTTGCAAGCTCTTGATCATTACTGTCACTTTCCCATAGAATCGATGTTCGGATAGCTGAAAAAATGATCTACATTGTGGCTCGAAAGTCTTGTCACCCATTACCAAAAAGTAATGAGAACAATAGCAGAACAATTAATACAGTAATACAAAACACATCTACTGGATTCAGATTATTGACTTTCATTGACGCTGTCACACACCGAAAAGGTCTCAATGAATACCATCATGTTCGTGGCACAACATGATGCAGCGTCGCCATGTCCTGTGTGATATTTTACGAAGCTGTGTTTTGTTGATTGTTGCAAAGACTCTCCAAACGGCATCTTTCAACTGATAGGTAATCTGGTAGCGTTCATGTGAAACTCTCTCCTTGATAATAACCCACAGTGCGTTGAAATAGAAAATTATATTATGTAGGGGTGAAAGTATTTCGGGCCACCCTATATACCGAACTTTGATGTGGTTTTATCTTTGATATACAGCACCGTTAAAACCAATGTTTAGTCGTATCTATTATCACCATTGATATATATATATATATATATATATATATATATATGGGTATGTGTGTGTATGTGTTTGTGTGTGTGTGTGTGAACATATATCTACATAAATTTTTACCTAAATATATTTGAATATAAGCGCGTATGTAATCCCATACATACTTGCATCCTTGGGCGTGATATAATGGTTAGCAAACTTGTCTCGCAAGATCAGTTACAGCTGAATAGTGAGTACGATCCTCACTGGGTGCTCCATAGTTTCTGCCTTGTATCACACCAAATTTACACTTAGAAAACCCCTGGGACACCACGCCGTGGTGTAATGGTTAGAAAGCTTGTCTCGCTAAATGGATTACAATTAAGTAGTGAGTTCGATCTTCACTGAGTATCTCATACCTTCGACTTTGTGTCACTTCTAACTTACTCTTAGAAAATGCCCATACATACATACATGGACATATTTATAAAAGGATGAAAACAAAAGTATTGTGTATCGTGTTACATTGCCGCTTAAGACATTTTAGAAGCAAATATTATATCAGTACATTTTCGTGTACGGGTGTTTCAAAATATAATTATTTCTGCATTTGTATGCATATATCTATGCATGTATATATGTGTATGCATACAGATAAATGAACCAATACATATACACATACAAACTGATTTCCAAATATTTAAATCATTGAACGGGCAAATTATTTGAAAGCATTAAGCACGTATTTTCTGCAGGCGATTATATATTCTTTCACCTGTTCAGATTGACAAACACGGTTGAAACGAAATCTGAAGCTGTGTTAGTCGGCAATATTTGCGAGCTTTTGTGCTTAGCCACAAACATGAAACAAAAGGGAAGAAAAACAAAAGACCTCCTTCCCGACCACACGCACACTCAGCATTAGAGAGAGAGAGAGAGGGGGGGAGAAAAAGAGAGAGAGAGTCAGAGAAGGAGAGTGATAAGAAATGCATAAGAACGAAGAATAGAGAATAGATAAAGAGAGAAGCTCATATACTTTCTAAAGAAGCATCCATAACTTTGGGCAAATCATCTTAACAGAAAAGAAAAGTATTGGAAAAATGTATTTAACGACTACAATCGAAAGAAGAGATTGCCACGGGCTTTTCTTGTTGTGGGAAACCATTCTTAATTCTTTTCAGTTGTTTGACAAGAAAGTTACGACAACTCAAGATATCACCGTCATCACCTTAAAGGCTCTAATCGCGTTCTCAGTGATGAAACAATAGAGAAAAATAATTCTCCGAGAAAGACGTTGTTTTAACTTGAGTATTTTCATCATTATGATCTGCTAATTTAAAATTCTCTCTAGCTTTCATTCTGCTAATATATGAGGGACGTTTTCGAATTAAAGTATAACGCAATACCGGACACTAATGTTACCCCCAGAGATGTAAAATAGAATTTCTTAAATGTTTCTTCGTTTTATTTTTCAATGTGCCGTGTCCCTTTAAACGTGGGCGATCATGACTCTCAATACATTTTTGTCCTTTGTAATCTCTTTGTTATCTCCCCATGACTCTTTTATGCGATCCGTTTACTCAAGCTAGCTAGGTAGATTATACGTTGTTTTCCTCTCTCCCTCTTGCCTTCAATGTATTCTATAAGTTTCAAGTCCTCTTTCTTCATTATATGCCGTAGAAATTTCAACTGTCTCTTTTTGATTTTGAATATACGTGTCCTTTTTACTTCTATTTTCTCTTAAACTTCGTCGTTGCTCGCATGTTCGTTTAATCACATTCTCAGCATCTTTCTGTGGAGCCACATTTCTGTCGCTTCAAGTCTCTTCTTCATCTGTGAGGAGATTGTTCAGGATTCACTGCATATACGAGGACATATATTACGTAACAGTTGATTAGTGTTTTCTTTGTTTCTAGCAAAATAAAAGTAAGAAATCAATAGTGGCAGCTTCTAGCGTCGATATGTCGACATTAAAATATACTTAAAATTAACCTGATAATGTTGAGACGTACTTCAGTTTTGGAGTGGATTCATGAAATGATTAACTGTTGTTGGGCTTTTTCAGTGAATAGACTCATACGAAATGTATTTACTATCATTGGAAACTTATTACATCAGAGAAAAGTTTAGATATTTATATAAATCATCAGTAGAATTATCTGTTATAATTGTCAAGAGTTTGTTTAAAGTTCCTATTTTCTTGACTCCAGATGAAACATTGATTTTTCAAACGTATTTAAGTGAAAAGCTTTAACTTTCAAAAATTATAGTTTTTCAAACTGTAGGTCCCGACCCTTCAGTGCGTCGCGAGATAAATAAAATAGGACGCGACAAAAAAGAAGAAAGAAAACATAAGCAAGTGGGAGCAAAGTGCAGAATATAAACAACATTAAATGATGCACAGCACTCATAAATCATCGCTAGTCTTTCATCCATCGAGGTAAGCTCGTATTATATATATATATATATATATATATATATATATATATATACACGCACACACACGTAGTCTGTTCTTATTGAGTTTATGTACCTTGTTCGTCAAACTCGTTGCTGACTGAGTTAGTGACTTTCTTTTAAATTTGTTTTCTAAAAGGTAATAATTTTATATCATACTAATAGATAATGCAAATAGATACATGTAATTCCATTATATTCGGATCATAAGAAATATATATATATATATATATATATATATATATATATATATATATTAAAAAGAAAAACAGACCAGTTTATGGTTCCATTATAATAATTTATTTCACCAGAAATCTTTTTAAAGGACGCCGGATCATCAGATGATCCTGTCATCCTTTAAAAGGGCTCTGGTGAAATAAATTATTATAATGGAACCTTAAAGTGGTCTGTTTCTCTTTAAAATATTAGCTCTGTATTTACATTGAGCTCTCAGGCTTTCATCCTCCTTGGGACTATCCATACGGATTACCAAGTTTTTCGTAACTTATATATATATATATATATATAAATTGTTGACGTTAAATAAATGAAATAGATCGCAATGCAAAATATGGTTCTTGCTGTGGGTTGCAGTATAAAAATAGTTTAAAAGACGCTGAGTTACAGGAAAGAAAATAAAAACACTAAGTTTAAAAAGACGCCAGAAAAATAAGCGTTAAATTTCCTCCTTGCCTTAGTCGTTGTCCTCCTTTTTTTATTACCACTACTATCATTGTGCTAGTCTTTGTATGTGTGATGGTTTCTGTGCTGTTATCGTTTGGTTGTTAACGATTCTTTCTCAGATTTTAGTTCTTTAAATCTTTTTGTAAACCTTTTCGGGACTCATCTAATCTCTAAAAATATTCACCTATATGATACTGAATTTATTCCTTCATTGAAAAAGTCTACATATTTCTTTAGTTTTCATTTTCTTTGAGTTTTATTCTGTGTCCAGCTAAGAAGCGTCCTGGGTATGACGATAAAGCAGTGCTTCTGATCGTGAGATTGGGGATTTTCAGGAGCATGGGACAACCTCTTAATTCTTGTTGTTGCCAGGTTTATCCTGATTCGGTGTGGGTAACACATGTTAGGCTCCTTGCTATAGGTAAATAGTGAATCCTCAAACAAAAATCAAAGGTACATTTTTTTTATAATAAAACGACCAATATATTTTTTTATAGCAAAATGACAATTCGTTGCATGTTATGCTTCAGGTTAGGACCAAGGAAGAACAACACGAACACAAGAGTAGAAATAACGAAGGTATATTACACGAAATAATAATACAAGATATGGAAGGTGTTAGTATGAATATCAGTCTGGTTTGGAGTGAACTACTATCAGCTCGACTCTTGAGTGTCAGGAAGAGTTCATTCTGTAGTTATAGGTAAGGACCCCTGACAATGCAACACTAAAACGAACATAAAAATACATTTTTCTTGTAAAATTGCCAAGATTTTACCATTTCATGATCTACAAAATATATATTTAAAAGACATACTTTTACCCTGAGAGCATAAAATTATGTACAAAATATCTGTAGCTGAGAGCATATAGATGCAGATAATTTACATTTCGACATTAAATAACCCATTGAATTTGATATGCCGCTAAACAAATTCAACCATCCATATCCAGCTAAGACAGCGATATGTTTTGTATAACATATGTTTTGTATAACATAAATATTCGTTTGATATTTAAAAATATGGGTTAAAGTAACACTGTCATTTAAAAATATCAAGGCTTGATTTCACGAGTGAAAATTGTCAGTACTTTCTGTATCGGTTACAGAACTTCAGCTGAGGGAAAAAGATGTCCTTCTACAACAACATTAATTACAGATCGTAGTTTCTGTTTTGGCATCTTGAGCCCTACTCCTTCAAGAAGGAGGGTTCAAGATGCCAAAACAGAAACTACGATCTGTAATTGATGTTCAAGATCACTCTTATCACAACCACGAACACCTATGTCATCATCATTGCTTCCTTCATTTTTAGGACACTGGTCTCTACAGGGAACAACAAAAACGCGGTATGGAATGCTGAAATGATCACTTCCACCGCTTCAGATCTGTGTTTGTATATAAACAGGCTATAGTCTAGGAAGGGATTAAATAGATTAGGACATTCATTCTAAAGATGACGTAAACCCGATGATGTTTGGAATAATTCGGTATTGGGACCTTCACCACATATATCCGAACCCTGGACCAGTATAACATTTCTATCAGTGAATTCAGAATTTGAAGACGCTTTCTAATAGATGAGAAGAGAAAGTCTATTGATGTAATCCTATGCTGCTGTGAGGTCAGCATAGCAGTGATACTGTTTTCTGTTCGATAGGTATACAATTTCTTGGCGTTGCTGGATGACGTATATACCATCTTTAGACTTCTTACCAAAAGAAAAATCAAATTGAGTTTTTGTTAGGAATTGACTTTTTCATACAGAGAGCCTAGTTATTATAATATTCAATAGTACTTTCACCATGTTCTTTATAGTTGAGATATTTCTGTACATGTAAATGTCTCCAGGAGTAACTTTCTCTTTCGATAGTGATTTAAAACGTGATGTATACGATTGCGATGGACATGCTTCTGATTTCGGATTACCTTCATGGAACTGGGAACTTTATTTTTCAATTCAGGTGGAGGGTATTATATTTCTAAATTTCAGCGTTAATGTTAAGGGATGCTTTATCTTTCGTGAATTTTTTTTGACCTTTCTTGACAAACTCGATACTAGTTTCGATGTTGTTAAGTTTGGAGACAAACTTTGCAATGATTGTATATATACTGGCGCATATTCCATTTCATCTGTTATCTTCAGGTTAGTTTGTTAAGTGTTGAAATGTGACTCGAACTTCTTTTTGAGACCAGGACATTTTTTCTGTGTTGGTTTCGACTGAGGTTATCGTGATTTTTTCGCCTTTCTCCACATTTCAACACATAATCTATGCTATTTGGTTTCATTAATTTGGTTTTCAATTTCCCAAAGATATTGTTTTTTTTTAAGTCATCACCTAGTTTCCTTTAATTTTCTTTGTTAATATGTTTAGTTTTCTCTTTTCTATTTCCCTTCTGTTGTCGTACCACGGGAGGATCTTTTACCCATCTATATAGTTTAGAAAGGATATCACGTGCTTCGGTTAAAGAATTTACAATTATATTATTTGGTTCTTCAAGGTTCTATGAACTTTGTTTCATGTCCAGAAAACATGCATTACTTTTTGACCAACCAGTATAAGAGAAACTCGGTTTAAATTATCATTATTATTATTATTGAGAGCGGTACGCCTACAAAGTGACGATGGCGTATAAATGTACGAAACGCAGTATATCCATCCTGACACCCAATTTGTTAAGAGTATACCATAATCATACACCACAGCCCAATGATATGGTGACAGGTTTTAAGAAAATCAGCGCACGGCCTAACAGACGGAGCCCAGTTAGAAATAACTTCAGGTCGCGTAACCTAGTCTGCTCAGACAGTTTCCAACTAATGTGTTCCCAAGTATCAAGAAGTTACACCCAAGTTACCTTGGCTGCTTCATCATTCAATCTTTAAAATATCAATCCTCTTGAAACCCGGTCACAATTCTCTCCTACTACTTCCACTCATGAACAGAGACGCAGGGTGCGCATTAGACCCGAAGGAGACATGCCCAAATGATTATGGTCAGGCAACTGATAATCCAGCCTGTGGGCTTGATCGGGATATTTACTGTAGCTCATCTTAATTCACCAAGAAGATGCATGTGCGTGTTTGTAATTTAAGAAACAATGAGAACCATTCTTGAGGTTAGCATTCGGTGCATTTATTATTTTCTTATTGACACCATATTTCCGATTGCCATTGTTTTCGTTGTCATGACATCAAATCAAGTTAAATCTCCAGAATGTTTTATTTTACCACAACAACATTATCTTATTCTGGATCATCTCAGTTATTCCATTGTTCTTTTGATTCCTATTGTTGATTGTCTTAGAGATTCTAATTCATTAGCATGTCTTGTTGATAATAACGATCCTGAAATCACTAAATTTCATTCCAAGTCTCAAAATAACTTCATTATAACGAAAATTCAGATAAGTGATAAAACAACTGAAAATTAGAGAAAAGTATTATTGAATTATGCAAAACTTTTTATCAGTATTCCTAAGTCTTTTAAATAAAGACGAATTACACGTGTATGTTTTGTTGTAAATCATATATGAAATGGCGTTTGTAAATGAGAGACACGCTTTCTTTGGGACAAGCGGATTCTGGATAATTGCTGTGCAGTGGGATAATCTAAAATCTGCTGAAATCTATTGTTTTTGTTTTAAAGACTTAGTATCTACAAACCTTGTCTAACCACCTTTGTGCAGTTTCAGGTGGCTAAGAATTGGATTAAGTTTTGTCCTTCCTCAAGACTGTCTGCCAAACATAGCTCGAGAATCTCACCAATTATTTAGCCCATAGCTGGTGGGAAAATAATTTACGGTAATTTTGTGCATATGAATATAATGGACTTCACCAGAAGTCGAATGAGGTTTAGTCGTCTTCTAATTCTGAACTGATAACCGCAAAAATACCTGCACGTTAAGATGCATATGTAATTTCATATGTAAATAATTTCAGAATATTTCAACTCTTTTTTTATATAAACAATTTTGTTTTTGTTTGTCTGTAATTTGGCGAAGAGTCTTTATTATTCCAACATTATTATCACTATATAATCATTCATTTACTCCTTTGATTTTGTTTTTACGATGATATTTTTATCGATTCATTTTACATCTGCAGTCCTTAAGGAAATCAAGTTTCTGTTTAGAGAGAAAAAATGGCAAACAGTTAATTGATGAGTTGAGCTAATTGTTGTATTATCCACTATGTTTTCTTTGTACAAGAAGATATTTATCTCCATTTATTGATTATACACCTGACAAACAATATAGAATACATAGTTCAAAATATTGCGTTATCAACAGCAGCATCACAAGGAATAAATTTAATAGTCCGAGTAACTCTTGGAAATAACTATTGTTACTTCACTCCATTGATTATTACGAACTAATCTATATCGACCAATTTCTGCAACGCAGCTAATTTTGTATTTTTCATAAAACATCACAAAGAACTGGGGTACTTCAACGTCGTGTAATTGTTAGCAGACTTGTCTCGCTCGATCAAGTACGACTGAATAGTGTGATCGATCCTCACCGGGTGGTTCATATATCTGGCCATGTGCAAAATCTAAAAAAAATCACATGCGAACTTTCAACAGCTGTAACAACTAAAAGGGATAGCACAATGCCACGGAATGAAATGAGTATACAACAGAAATCAAAGGTAATAATAATAATAATAATAATAATAATGAGAGAACAATCAAAGTTAATTTACAATACACACAGACAGAACAATCAAAACTAATCGCCTAGACATCATGAGTCCGCAAAGACAAAAAGTGCCTCCTTATTGATATTGCAGTCCCTGCAGACTGCAATATATCTTTGAAGATCTTCACAAAAAAAACAAAACAACAAAAAAAAAACTATCAAAATACAAAGACCTTGAAATCGAAATCTCAAAAATGTTGCGCATGATAATATTAAAAATTTCAGATGTAGTTGGAGCCCTCGGATAGATTAGAAAAGATTCCAGTAGACTCATTGAAGGAATCCCTGGTAACCCATGTCTTAAAGAAATACAAAAAAATTGTACTCCCAAGTACAGCCCAAACTTTACGAATGGCTTTATCTATCTAAAATATGAGCGAATTTTTTTTTCAAAATGGCTCGGTGAAAAATGTCATGATGTCATTTTTAACCTTAGGACCCGGAAAGAAATAAGTATACACCACGATCCAAAGGAAATAAAATAATAATAATAATAATAATAATACTCGCCAGTCATGAAAACCACTATATTCACTGTTCGTTATGATTTTACCAATTATAAAGACAGACATAAAGACTTATAGACCAAACAGAGAGTTTCATAATTAGAAAAATAATTTTCTCTTAGGTATGCTAGTGTCATCAGATAAAATATCTATAAAAATATAACAAAAAAAAAAGAAGAACATTTTAAAACAGAATTATCTTGAAACAGAAATTGAAAACAATGTGGCATATTAAAACTACGGTTATATTTAAAATAGTTATAGTCCTGACACATGGGCACCATCAAGAAAATGTACAAACAAGAATATTAACATGATTTCTTCTAGCCACTGTGTACAAGAGATTAAAATTTTCTACACATGTCCTGTATAGAACAGTTTATCTACACAAGAGAATATTGTTAATGTAAAGAGATGTAGGCATGAATTATTACTTCACATGAAAATATGTGTATATTTACGACTTTGCTTTGCCTTTGTAGATGCGTGGTGGTGTAATGGGTAGTGGCTCGGAAATGTGAAATCGGAGAGTCGTGTTCGAATTCCAGTCGGGTTCATTACATTCAATTATCTTGCGGAATTTCTTTTGTGGGTAAATAGAAGGTCAGGCTGGGCCATATAGTCTTAGTTGGCAACCAGTCTACAAGAAGGAAAACTATGAATTCAAACTAGTCTGGAGATTGTTGGGTTCTGTCTTGTACGCCACTGACGCTACGGGTGTAGTACATATGGTACTCTTAGCCATGTAAGGGTTACCGGACATTACCTTTTATTAGGGTACGGGTACTAACCCGGAAAATTATTATACTGGACAGAAAGCAAAAGAAGACTACTACTACTACTACTAATTATCAGTAATGTCTCAATAATGGTTAGTTTAATTGAATTTTTATGTGAGTGCTATTAAAAACCTAAGGGACGGAGTACATATGAAAGTGCAAATATCATCTATCTATCTACACATACATACATACACGCGCGCGCGCGAGCACACACACACACATATATATATATATATGTATATATATATATATATATATAGAGAGAGAGAGACAGAGCGAGAGAGAGGGAGGGAGGAGGTGTGAGTAGAAATACCTGCCAGAAATATCTCTCACATAATGGTAAGGAATTAGTTGTATGAAGATACATTTGCTATTAATATGTTATAATTTTGTGGGAGGTATGTGTGGGAAGTATTTCTGCCACACCATGTATACACACACACACACTCACACACACACACACACAAATATATATATATATATATATATATATATATATATATATATATATATATATATATATATATATGTCGAGATAAAGAGGTGCATTGATACATAGGCGAATATAATGTTGAATGTATATTTGAACACACCATCAAACATATTCGCATATATGATATTTTTTGTGTGAATATTTTTGCACCCATATAGATGTGAGAGGAAGATGGTAGTTGTCACCAGGCTGTCTTCATGAGAGACGACCCAGGGGCCCTCCGTTCATTTCACCGTTAAATAAAATATGATAACACCATTTCCGTTACATTACTGCGTAAATAAAATCCCGAGAGATACGAAATATTTTTCCCTATTGATTTGATGCGCTGGTAAGTGTGTGTTTGTCCGTGTATCTATGTGTTTGTGCTTTCTCGTGTGTTTAAGTGTTTGTGTTCGCATTTGACTATATATATTTTATCGTATTACCAAAAATTTCGCTCGTTGCTGCTATATGTTGTTGTTACGGTTGTTGTTACAACAACAACACTAAATAATGTTGCCGTTTCTCAAACATGACCAAGGAAGTTTGATTTGATGACCACCTTATGAATATTGGATGATCAAAGTATGCACATTATCAACGTAATATGAAAGTGTAAGCAGTCCAGCAATCAATTTTAACTCTTGCTACCAATACAAGAAACTAAATGCATAGCAGTCTATATTTCTGAGATTGTAATCATTTACATTATTCAGACTGTTTTCTTCATCTTTATTGTCATATTCATGACATTTCAGCCCTTGTGCTCTCCGGCCTTCTTCAGGTGATTGAAATTTCGAACTGAAGCCTTTATTTCGCCCACCGGATGTAGATTGTTCTGGTTTCATATGGCATACCTCTTCCGGGTGTCTCTGTTCTCTCACTTTAATTCTACTCTGCAAGTTTTTGTTAACCTCTGCAGTAACCAGGTATTGAACTCATAATTCCTTGAGTCAAGTCACTGGATTCAACCAACATAGTGAATATAGCAATAAAGATGACAGCATTCCGAACAATGTAAATAAAAGCAGTTTCGACATTATTTTTTATAGACGTTTTCATTTTTTCCAGTAATGCATCAGTAATATTAATGTTCATGGAAAGTGGCTATCATGTTTTGCTAGTGTTTCCTGTTCAAATTGAGCACACCATAATGAGTTCTTTTAAAAATTTACTACAGTTTGATTGATGCAAATAATCTTGATTATTACCGTATGTAAGACCAATTTCAATTGCCTTTACCATAGATTCTGTCAGTTATTAACTATCAAATGAGAGTACATGGGTTTAAGGAGATAGCCTTTCGAGAGATGAGAATCTTTCTGACGACTAAAGAATCTTTCATGATTAAAAAATAAATATGTGATTTTCTTGAAGACTTCAACTTCTTGCGTTTCTGAATGTTCTGCCACTTAGGAAATATTCTAGCGATCGAAACAAACGAAAGACTTTAGGTACTAAATCTGGTGAATATAGATGACGTTAAAGAATCTTCCATTCTAACAATAATCTTTTCCGCGGTTTGTTTTTCAGTGTGTGTGTGCGCGCCCTTACATTGTCATTTTCTGCTTAACAAATCAGGACACTTTCCAGGCAATACCTTGTGTATCCGATCAAACTGCTAGACAGAAATCTCTTCTGTGATGGTCCTTCCGTGTTCCAAGTGATCGTAATGGACGATAACTTTCATATTTCAAAAGGTAGTGACTTTTGTGGATGGAGTGCTCGTTTTGGCGTTGTTTTCTCATTTTGTAATATTTGGTAATATGCAGCTTTTTACAATTCACATATATTTTTATTTATCAAACCTACTCTGGTATAAAGGTAAATAGACAATGTTAGTTTAATCTTTTTAGACGCAAGGACGTTCTTATCTTGTAAACCAAAATTGGAATACTTGTGTTTTATTTGGGCTCGAAGTTTATATATACATATATAAATATAAAAGTGAACATTGAAGTCAACACTTAGAGGCAACAGGCTGTTTCACCCTAGACGCAATCATCAGGCCACCATATTTACACACGCTCTTTCTCTGATATTGAGCACTTTATCCCATAAATATAGCACACCTTAAGAGTATATTTCTGCATGTATATATATATATATATATATATATATATATATATATATATATACACACACAAAGGAAGTCACATATGGAGCAAGTGTAAGGATTGTGAAATGAGATCACTGTTAGATTGGGTGACATTTTAGATCTTGCTCTCGCTTCTTGAAGATGATTCAGACAAGCATATTGAAAATTGCTGAGTCCACTAAAACACATTGATCTCCATTCTACCCGCTCCAAAGCTAAGCGCTCAAGGCTGTTATGTGGTATATTGACTACTGACATATATATATATATATATATATATATATATATATATATATATATATATATATATATATATATATATATATCCGGTGTAACAGCAAAATTGTCGAAAAAATAGTCTTATAGTATAATAGTGCTTCTCACAAAATATTTAATATCTAATAAAACACCATACTAATTGAGTTTCATTTTTCCAGGTTTTCAGGTAAGACGTTTTGTCATCTTGATACCATTTATCTTAAGAATAACTGAAAAACACTTATTCAGCTAGAACGAAAACAGTTTAAAATAATATTGTCTTTTCAACTGAGCAATGGTGAGAGGAAAAATAATTGATGGTACCAACATTCATACTCTGGTTTCCACGTTCAAAGTCCATTCAAGAACCACCAAAAGAACAGTGAATAAATTTAAAAAAGAGGGAACAGTAGCAATCCAACTTAATCCATAAGACATTTGGAAGAGGACGTTTAGTGAGAGGAGTTTCAGCTATGACAGTCCAAAGAGCAATGCAAAAGTCTTGAAAATAGAATCGTACGTGAAACCTGTGTGGCAACTTGTTACTCAAGTTAAAGGTTAAAGAAGGCGAAGATCATATTGAATAAGTTGGAAAATGATCCTGAATAACATATATATTTGAACTTAATTTCAATACATGAGCATATGATCATTAGCTATGATTAATTAATTTCATCACGATTCTTCTGGTAAACTTGAAGAGTAATTATACATTCTTATTGCTCAATGTAGAGTCCAATAATTATGTTTAATCATTTCTAACATACAACGGTTCAGAGCTTAAACTAACAATTGCGCAACACACACACACACACACACACACACACACACACACACACACACACACACACACACATATATATATATATATATATATATATATATAAATATAAAAGCTTAATTTTTACCGGCACAAATTAAAATAGACAAATAATTATTGAAGGTGAATTGTGTTGGGACAATCTGGCTGACTGGTGTTAAAAGTGAGAATATGAATTTCCTGTCTTATCTGAACGGACACATCTACGACTTTCATAAGTAGCAAGTAAACAACAAATCGAATGATATTAAACAAAGCCATCAAAGGGGGTCGAGATTGCAAATCTTTTGGTTGTCAAGTGGACGGAGCGAACACAATTTCACTTATTATGACATTCACTATGTACGATTTAATTAAGCAATTTAATATATTCAGAATAAAATCGATATAAACAATGGATAATTGTGAAATTATGGGAGAATGAGAACATAACTAACGGAAAAGGCATAACGAAATGATAGGATAAGTATTAAAAGGCATATTCGATAAAAGCATTAAAATACTGATTTTCAGGAAAGGAGATTTCAGAAAAATTTTCCGTCTGTCTTTTTTCCCTTAAATTTTACGGATTATTCTAATATATATATATATATATATATATATATATATATATATATATATATATATATATATATATATATAATTATTTCCTAAGAGTTGAAATAAAGGTTTATATCGTAACATTTCAATTGCTTTCATGTAATCTATGAAACATAGCTATATGTGTTTCCCCATTTCTATTGGTCGGTCTATAGGTACAGCATTTCTTATTTGAGTGTCATGAATAAAGCTGTATTTATCATTTTTTTAGTCTGATTCTGTGACAAACTCTAGTGATGAGGATGAAAATGATTTTAGTTATGTGGCTTATTAAGGTGATTGTCCGACGGAGATCGCATTCATTTTTAACTGTCTTTTTTAGCATAGTTTTCAATTTTCTATGGTGTTCTTTGACAAAATAGACATTTTTTTGATGTCCAATGATGTGGAAGAAGTTTCTTTGTTTATTCTAGATTACATCAAATGATAAAACGTTGCATGCTGTGTTAAATTCTTAGTTTTCTTACTGTGATTTGATTAAGGTAGACATAAGCCGAGAGTTAAACAGATAGAGAAAAAGCACACGTTTATGAAGAACAACATGTTCTAAATTATAAGAATATTACAAACGATAAGAATATTATACATTATAAGAATATTAGGCATCAGAAGAAAAAAAAGAACTGCATTTGCGTGAATTTGTATGTGGGATTGATCTGTGCTTATGTTTGTTTGTGTGAACATTTCTGTTAATATATATATATATATATATATATATATATATATATATATATATATATATATATATATATACAAGTATAGGATTGGTGTATTCGGAATAAATGCCAATAACCAACAATTACTATCCTTAAAAAAGTGCTCAATACACTTAAGACATTCACACCACGAAACAAAATGGCTATTTTTGTAGTGATTTTATAACATATTTATGTTATCATTTTTAAATAAATAATTATATCTGCTCTACTCTGTATTGAGCACTCTTTTAAGAATAATAATTGTTGGTTATTGGAATTTATTCCGTATACACCAATCCTATACTTTGATATTAGTTAGCTTTTATTACTGTCGAGCACTGTCTATTCCATTCTTATAATATGGTTAGAATCAATTTCGGATTATCACTTAAGAACATACCCACCACGAAACAAAATGGCTATTTTTGTAGTGATTTTATTTTTATGCTATATTTTTAAATAAATAATATATATATATATATATATATATATATATATATATATATAGAGAGAGAGAGAGAGAGAGACAGACAGACAGACAGACAGACAGAGAGAGACAGAGAGAGACAGAAAGAGAGACTGAGAGAGACAGATTCAGGCGTTAGTGTCATCTGAAGTTGTCCCTTTTGTGTATTGTTATCTAGGAAATCTCGTCCGTGACAGAGTTGTGTAAGAAATTAATAAAGATCCTGCGAATTGTGTCAAATTAATGCGAGATTTTGAACGTGATGTATGGATCAATGCCAAGGTGATGGAACAACGCTGTCAGCTTGGTTCGACTGGTTACTTCACGCCAATCTTCTAATTGACAGGAATTAACTTGGACTTTGGGACGGTGGGTGGAATAGAAATGATAGAGATGAGGGTTTGTTTGAAGGCGGTGGTGGGTATAATGGGAGAAAAAAAAAAGGCCCAAAGTATAGAGTGAAATGTGTGGATGAGAATAAAAAGAGGAAGGAGCAACGAAAACATAAATCGTAATGTAAAAAAAGAAGAATTAAAAAAGAATGTTAGCGAAAGAAAAAAGATGAAAAGAGAAAGCTATAAATTAAGGGAATGTACACAAATAAAAAAAAATAAGACACAAAGAGAAAAAGAGTAAAGACAAAAAGGAAAAGAAAGGGAAAAGTTGTAAATTCATTTGTAGCGTTGCCATGTAGCGCTACAGCTGTAACCAGACACCAAGTTCATTCCCAGGGTCTAGCTTCTTCCAGTCAAACGCTTGTCGCTTACAAATTCACCCTTCGCATCGTCACCCACAAATTAATACCATAAGAATTTGTAGCAGTAAGCAGATTTTATTCACAGGTTGTAACCTTCTGCAATAGACGAGCAAAACCAAAATTAGGCCTAGGCGATGGGGCAGGTGACCAGGCTAATCGTCGTCTTCCCTTTCGTGTCGTTCTCCGTGGAACCTCTTCGTCTGTCTGACATTTTCGCGGGTAGTAGCCACTGTCTTATAGAGTACATTTTTGTTTTCATCTAAAAAGTAGATTATTTTCATTCAATGACTCTTTTTGTTCGAGCCGCTTGACATATACACTTCATTTAGTTGAAAACCACCGGGAAAATACATTTTCGTATTCATTTTTGTGACAGGTCAGCTGTTTTCCATTTAACAAGATATCTACTGACACTGATATCACTACATGTTATCTTTTTTATTCTGATTGAAATATGAAATTAAATATTTCGAGCGTTTCATCCCTTTTCTCCCCTCGTGATGCATAAGTTTGGAGGATGAATAAACGGTGGTGGGATGAATTTTACAGTTTATACCAGTCTGAAGTAATAAAAAAGATGATAAAAGATATTATTTGCTTGATTAATTTGCTTGTGCGCTTTATTTGACAAAGTTGACCGCGTACATGAGGATAAAGACAGAATAAATTCAGCAACAGGGTGGCCCCAACATTAATTTACCACTACTATAAAATCAATATATATATATATATATATATATATATATATATATATATATATATATATATATATATATAGTTTATGCAAATTTAGGTAATCCGTATGGGTAGACCTGATGATATCCAGAGAGCTCAATGTAAAATTCAGAGCAGATATGTTTGAATAAAAGACAGACCACGTTAAGATTCCATGTAATTGTTATTTGACCATAACCCTTTAACAGGGTTCTGGATCATCAGAATTTACTTCAAAAGCTGAAATGAAAAATGAAAAGAAATTCA